>JAULCC010578134.1:0-10505 GCA_032358795.1 Nuttallia obscurata
GTGGTTACCTCGGGATTATTTTGTCTGGAATGTTACACCATTGTTAATCACACGTATTAATATGACGTTTGTTGGATAAACAAATGTTATGACGTTTTCAATAATGTCGATTTATGTAGATGTGCACCGAAGGAAGGATGGTTTAGATGTTGTACAAATCATATTGTCAAAATCCAAACGTTTGCTACACCCATGTGAAACGTACAGTGACATTTGACTGCTTGATTATATACAAATCGTCAAATCCAAACGTTTGCTTCACACATGTGAAACGTACAGTGACATTTGACTGCTTGATTTTATATAAATCGTCAAATCCAAACGTTTGCTTCACACATGTGAAACGTACAGTGGCATTTGACTGCTTGATTTTATACAAATCGTCAAAATCCAAACGTTTGCCACGCACTTTTCAAACATACATTGGCATTTGACTGCTTGGTAATATACAAATCGTCAAAATCAAAACGTTTGCCACACACTGTTCAAACGTATAGTGACATTTGACGGCCTGGTTATATACAAATCGTCAAAATCCAAACGTATGCCACACACATGTAAAACGTATGGTGCCTTTTAACTTTTTTTTATATACAAATCATTTTATTGAAAGCAAACGTTTACTACACATTTATTTAATACGCCATAGCGTTTGATAAGGTTATATATTAATGCGTATCAAATAAGGCCAGCACCTTTTTAAGTATGCTCTGAACTCGTACAGGTAATGCACGTGTAGGGGAAATTTAACTTTTATTACGAGGTAAAGATAAATGTGCTGCTTTTGTTATACAGGCTGGTATACATCCAGAAATGTTTAACAAGGAAGAAATGTAGGGGTTCCTCCCCTTTGATGTATATAATATTGTGATTTATTGTTGCCGATGTGATGCTTATTTAGGTAAACAGAGTACATGTATATGTAAAGCACAAAGTTATTATCACGTACTATATTTTCTATAAAACTGTAGCGAGTTGTCCAAATGACAAGAAAATGTCGTTATTGTATTCGATAAATGGCATTAACAGGTAGCTGTTTTAATCATTTTTCATAAATAAATTCATTTCAACTCTAACGTATTGCGATCAACTGCTAATATGTCAAAAACAGAAGACGGCAATCCTGGTTAACCATAAATTCGGAGAGGGGGGGTATGACCCTTATATAGACTTATCCATATATGGCACAGGGATTGACGCAGTTTCCGACGTGTGTTTATATCAATATCTGGCCGTACCTAAGACGTACAAATACCTCCATACGCTCTATATTTAATGAAAACTTTATAATATCGTAAATGGTATGAATTAAAATTTCAAATTTCATACAAATCATAAATTACAATTTTCTCTTTTGATGTCACACATAACTGGAGTTTTTTATATCCGGTGATACTAACTTTTTATGTAAATTCGAGCCGGCCTACTATAACCAATTTTATTTCATTTTACGTACAGTGAAAACTTGAAATGAACTTTTAAAGTTACTGTGTTTACATGCTTTGTATTAAAGGGTAATAAACGTCAGATGATGAATATCTTTCATGCTTAAGTAAACATCTGGTCTTTTGAAATTGGGGAGTGTTTGATAATGGTAACCTTAGTATACCATATCAAATCATAAAATTCAAAATATTTTAAATAAATGTACACCAGTTTCCTTACCCCGGTGGACACGAAGAAGGTCAGATATTACACTGAAGTCAAGCTTTTGTTGTACACAATTATTCAACTCAGATTGAAAATTTATTATAGGTTACCTTCGGTATTTTACTTTATGTATGTAGATTTTAAATCGTTTAACCCCTTCATTGTCGGAAGCAATACCACGCATGTGCAATATTTCGTCTGCCTCATTTTTAACTTCACAAATTCACTAACTTTTTGTCAAAACAATTGGCTGAGTATCAAACAGCTTGAATCCGGACGAGACGCCGAGTTACTCATATGAATTAAAACTCGGGGTAAGGCAGTAAAGGGGTTAAACGACCAGCGAATAGCTGTTGTAAGGTAATTTACTAGACTGGACACCTATATGTAAATCATAATGGACATTATGTCCTGTCCAGTTTGGAACATGAAACTCAAGAAGAATCGTTTCGACTGACGACACTCTGACTTGTGTTTTTTTTTTGTTTTTTTTGTTTTTTCAGAAAAGCCGTTTTTAATGAGTTTCTTTGTCATAATAAATTGAAATTGTATTTATAAAAATGTTTCATTACTAATTGTGCCTATGTTATATAGGGCATTGTTCTGAAAAATGAGCTTTGAAATGTTGAAACTTTGTTCGCATATTCGAAGAGGGACATTTTCTCTAACCAATTCAATTCTTAGCATAATGCACATTTACGAAGATACAAACTAACGCGTCTTTTCGGAATGCGCTCTCTCTGTTTCTTAACACACCTTGCCATAAATAATTATGGAATTCGAAGAAATACAAACAAGGACTCTGATTTAGGCTTAATAAACGATTGGAGCGAAATCAAAGATTAGAGGGAAAGAATACGATATTGAAATAACTTCAGAAGATTTACAGCTGCCGATACGTGGAATCAGCCGAGGCATTCTGAAAATTATCAGCGACAAATACAACTGCCAATAACATAACAGATGTTTGCTCTCTCTAAGTTCAATAATTTCACAAGAGTCCGCTAATATTTGATTCGGAGTACTCCCAATATCTTAAGAAAAAATCTATAAAATAAGTTATAAACGCAATTTTTATCATTAAATTATGACATTGCTCATTCAAAATTTACGAACCTAAGCTAATTTCCTCTGCGCTAGGAAGCTAAACAATAGAGCGGTATATGGGGTTAGATTTTCAGACACTAGTCTGTCTGATTCCCCCGCGGTGGTTAGATTATATACGGTATAAGTTGCTAACTTCAGCACCCCTTTGAATAGCTCAGGTGGACGCTTCCATTGCTGCGTTTGGTATAGTCCAATTATCAGCAAAAGGGCTGTTTCAACATTAAAAGTAGAAATGAATTAACAATATCTCAAAACATTATGTCTCGCCTTTGCAAAAACGAGAGAGAGGGAGAAAACAAACTTTATTTCATTTATCTGTATATATTCAACATAACGATTTATGACAGCAATGTAGAACACCACGGTTCCGAGCGTTGTGGATCAATGGGCCGTGTATATATTATGTAGAGAGTGAAAACAACAGATGTAAACAATAATTAAAACGTAGTAGTTAAATTATTAAACTGGAATCACGCTAAGTAATTAATCAAATTTCTTCAGTTTTGAACAGCTGGTCCAACCTAATGATCATTAATATCTTTATTCAATGAGATGTTTTCTCATTGATACTTTCTTAAAAGATATCATATCATATTAAATTAAGGTGGTTAGTCGGCAGATTTCAAATTGAAATGTTTACAAATGACACATGCAATCGATACTTGCACTGTACAGGTTAATTGGACAATAATTGCCTACATTTGTGAAGTGTAATTGCGGTTTCTTACTTAGCTTACTGGCGTGTTACTATTTTTTGATTCAGTTGAATTCTGCTTCCTTAACTTAATTGCGAAAGCTGTTTTGCCCCCATTAACAATTCTTTTTTTGTTGAAACAACAAATACTCATCAAAATATTATTGTAATTTAATATTATATTATAGTTTCGATTATCTTTTGCGACAAGTGTTCACAAGTGTGGATAATTATTGAATGCTAACGATGTAATTATTTGTAATCAAATTAAAATTTGTTTACTGATTGTCTAACGATTGTTTTGATGACTTCTTTCGGGTACAACGAATACTCTTTATCTTTCTGAAACATTTTAAGGATTATAAAGTTCTACAAAATAATAAAAAAACATCGAGTTGAATACAAATGCATTGCTGTGCATTCGAATTATTGAGCTGATTTGCTTGGTTAAACTATTAATTCGGCTTTTAAGAGTGTTCAAGTTATATGTATATCTTAGTAGTATGAGTTTGGTGTTTCTTGTCAACCTAAACATAAAATAGAGTTTAATTAATATGAGTTGAGTGTATGTGTGCTATTTGCAATGCTTTAAAACACACGCATGTCAGTTTTTCATTTAATCAGGTTTCCATTGTCACTGCATACTTCATATGCATTTACGTTGGAACAAAAAAATACCATTCTATAGCTATATATCTATTACATGAAAATACCTCCGACAGCGTATTAAACCAACGCCTTCAATATCATAATACGCTAGTGTATTATGGATAATTGCACCCCGGTCTGGCACAATAAGGTTTTTAAAAAGCTTGACTAAACTGGAAACCACGCTGACGTCACTTCGACAACAACGTCAACAGATGACGTTAAAAAATAGCAATCGCATAAAAGAAGGATGCAAACATTTTAAGATGTTTGTGTTTTCATTTGAAACATTTTCCTGTTTTATGTGATAAACAGAATATTACATTCGTGTTTATTTATTATTATTTATTTCAGTAAACTAGTTGATTAAAAATGATAATAAATAAAAATTCGTGTATTCCTCTATATCCCTAATCTCTCCGTTCTGATTTACACTGCACTGTAAATAAATGGCAATTTCTTACCGTAAGGAAGTCATTCAATCAGTTGAAACTAACAATATGTGAATGTGACAGACATTTTCCTCCCCGAGTCCACTCAGCTGTGCACGTGGTGTGCACGTCAGACAGTAGACTGGTAACAGTTACGATTTAATAATGCAGCTGTAAATTCTATGTGGTTTTTATATCACTAGATATTAACCAATTCAGCGTGTATATTACTGTTCACCAAGGTCTAAGTCTACCTTTAATATGAAGTTTTTTTTCTACGTATACGTCATAACCCGTAAAGATGAGTACCTCTACTTATACTGGAGACAGTTAAGCTTGGTGGTTTGTTTGGTTTTTGTGTGAGAAAAGTGGTAAACCAACAACAGGTAGGACTCTCAGATCTTGGTCTGCACTTTGTGCCGATGGCAAATCATATCGGTAGAAACTTCCCTTGTGTTATAGATAAACTGGTCTGAAGGCACAGCTGGACCTCTCCATTGTATCAATTTAACCTTTAGCCTGCTAAACGCGACTTGATAGAATTTGAAAATAGTTTAGATCCAGAGCAGATGCTGAGTAACTCGACGTCTGCTCCGGACCCAATCTGTTTGACACTCTGCCAATTGTTTCTGCAAATATTGCGCGAATCCAATGAATTTTAAAATTCCAGGCAGACGACATTTTCAGCAGACGACAATTTTTCAGCAGGCTAAGGGTTAAATAGTGCTGAACTGGTTATTGTATGATATATATTGTTGTTTTATGATTCATTCCTTTTATTAGCAAATAATTCACCGCTGACGACATATTTCTCTCGTAATTGTGAAGTGTTTAGCCAAACTCGACAGAATGATAAAGGCACAAATATTAAATAACTATTGTTATTACTGAATAGTATGACTTCAGGCAGAATGACGTCATTTTTCCATTGCAAAAAAAAATCTTCTTCGTGAGATTGAAACTTAGCAGACGAAAATATTGAACTTCTCACTCGGTGGAATTTCAAAATGTAAAAAAATCAAGATATCCTACGAAAAAGAGTTTTATTACAAATCGACTGTCTTTTATCTGAAATTTGATATAACCTGAGTCACCGAAGGAAATGGACAATATTCCGATTTACTATCGGGTCCAGAGAAAATAAATCACCATCAACTTGTATTTATTTCATCTGTTTCAATATAGAAATCGAGATTAGAAAATTACGTCGCTTCCAATATCGTCTCATTCCATCCATATCTGGAATCACAGGGCAAACATTTCACACTATTCAAACAAAGTTGACCGTTAGAGCATTTCAGCGATTTTTTCCCAATTGGCTGTAATACTGAATGGTGTTTTCCAAGATAAGTTCGAGCTAAATGAATAAATAATTAGATGACAAGAATACTTAAACAATACATCTCTCCATAAATCAACACAAGCACTGCACATGACTGTACCCGAAAAGGAACTGTTTGCATAGTTGCCCTCTTTGAACTCGGGTCTGTTTCTTCTTCATTTTTTTCTGTTTAGTTTTGACGCTATCTATAAGCGTGTCAATTTCATCCCTCTGCTGACACGATCCGTAGTACCACAAATCAGCCTTAATATAGTAGACCCCAATCTCTACGCCATTTTGTCTGTTGTTGTTCAAAATGGTTTTAAAATAATTGAAATATATTTCAGAAACTTTCAATACTAGCAGACGACAATTCAATATCTGGCGCCAAAAGTGTTAAAAACGGATGAACCTTGATACAAACATTGCTTTAAAATGATATACATAAAACTTGAAAATATATTTGTGTCTGTGGGAAAGAATATTACAACTAGGAATTTTTTTTTCTTCACGAAACAATTAAATTTTCATAAACTACAAGTTTTGTCGTATTCAAAAACATTTTAGAGATACTGTTTATATGTGTGAAATGTGTATTAAGTACTTTTGCGAACAAATACTGCTAAATGATATCACGTGACTATTTTTACGCTCTCGTGACAGACAGTTACAGAGCGGGTTGTGATATAAATATTAACATATGACGATAAGGAATGGAAGTTGTTTAAAGAAAATTATGTCTTGTACAATGAAACTCTTCTGTATGACACTTAATTAACAGTAAGTATACAAGCATACACGTTTATAAATTTTTGTGAGTGACATGTATTGATATTCATCCTAAGACCATCCATAATTTACATACGAGTATACTGCTCTGTAACCCATATGGATATATATCCCATGTATTTTCGCCTGATTGTTTGTTGTTGTTTTATTTGCCTGGAGGTTGGTAACCTTTGCCCCTTTGATGTATCACGGAATGTTTGTACACGGTGCGGGAAATGGCCCTGTAGACAATTAAAATCAGTTTTGAGGTGATTTCATATTTTTACGCCGTAGCAGTTCAGCATAATAAAACTTAATGACTTTTGTAACCATGACATTTGCCGCTATCTAAGACATGGCCATATAAGATATCAGCTTTATAAAAAGTTCTACAGTCTTGTGTTGTGGTGCTGTAAATTTTATATTTACTTGTTTCTGTAACTGATTTCCTTTTCTAGTTATGTTTGTTTTATAATATATGTAACGCGTTTTCAAATCAAGTGGAAAGTACATGCATTTTTTCTGATAACTGATAAAAATGTTCAAAGTATTTGGTCCCGCTGAATTACATTGCTTTTGTATTAAGAGTCAGTCTGTTCGTGTAAGTACTTTTTTATTTATCTATTCCATTAAAATCTTAATATAATTCACAACAGAAAAAGGAAAAAGCAACTTTCCAGCAGAATAGTAATAATTTGAGTTGATAATAAATATTTTATATTGATGTTCAGCCTCAATAAAAATGTATCTTGTTGTTTGTATTATAACTGCAAAATAATCACAGAAAACCCATTTCATTCTCAAACTAACTTCAACTAAAATGCTGTTGTGAACACGACCCAAGAATAGAAACCATCAAACCAGTCTGAAAACCAACAGACTAGCATTACAAACACAGACCAGCATTACAAACACAGACCAGCATTACAAACACAGACCAGCATTAAAAACACCAGACCAGTGTTAAAACCAACAGACCAGCATTAAAAACACCAGACCAGTATTCAAACCAACAGACCAGCATAAAAAACACCAGACCAGTGTTAAAACAACAGACCAGCATTAAAAACACCAGACCAGTAATAAAACCAACAGACCAGCATTAAAACACCAGACCAGTATTAAAACCATCAGACCAGCATTAAAAACAACAGACCAGTATTAAAACCAACTGACCAGCATTAAAAACACCAGACCAGTGTTAAAACCAACAGACCAGCATTAAAACACCAGACCAGTTTTAAAACCAACAGATCAGCATTAAAACACCAGACCAGTATTAAAACCAACAGACCATCATTTAAAACACCAGACCAGTTTTAAACCCAGCATATCAGCATTAATAGTATCAGACCAGTATTAAAATCAACAGATCAGTATCAAAAATATCAGACAAGTTTTACAACATACAGACCAGTATTAAAACATCAGACCAGTATTAAAACATACAAACCAGTATTAAAACCACAAGGCCAGTATTAAAACCAACAGACCACCGCTAAAACATTCAGACCAGTATTTACACAATGTCAAGGATACTTGTTTGATAAATTATGCTAAGTGTGCAGCAAATTAACTCTTAACCTTTCAAAAACTTTAAAGAATAAAACAGTAAAATTGTTTGTGATTATTTAAAAAGCAAATTTTAGGGATAGGTATGTAGTTTTTTGTTGTTGTTTTTTTGGGTGTCAATTAGATAGGAAAGAATGATAGATTAGGCTTGAAAATGGTTACGTATAAAGGCTACGGACATACTTGTTACTGTAATTGAAATTAATGATTTTTTTTCATCTCATTATCATCTTCATCAAAACACTTCCTACAAACAAAAGAAACTTCAAGAAAATTAATTTGCGGTTAAATCCATTATAACCATCATAACATTTAACATTTTTTCAGGTACGTATGAAATGAAATTTTCCAGTGGTCACCATTTATAAAAAGTTCTTTAACAAGTTTTTCGTGATCAAAATACGTCATTATAAAGAATAAAAAAACTCAGAGCCCAATTGAATAATTGTATCAGTATCGGTCCTGGGGCAAAGTACGGTTGGATTTTCAGAATGTGTCGAGCCAAATACGACTGAGCGTGGACAGGACGGTGTGGCCATGGTATACATTATTATATACTTGAAATACTATGCAGACAAAACCAAATCCCAGGGGTGAGCACATGGAACAGTCCATTGTGGAAAACTGGAATAGTCAACATATCATTTGGGGTTTTTAATTGCATGACCTCTTTGTTTCTATTGGAAGAAAACTATTCGGCAAATGTACATCTCGAATTCTATTATGGACTCTTCCTTATTTGATTTTAGACTAGTCTATTTATCACTATATGGGGATAATCAATTATTTTTTAAATTGTTCATATGTGTTGCAGTGCCGTCTATGTCTGCAATGTTCGCAAGTTCAGTTTCAGACCTATCCAGCACTGTGATGGTTTAACATTTTATTTCAGTCATCATACATTATTAATGATCCTCTCCATTTTGCTATCTCACCATCCTCGGCACATTTATCTTTTTAACTATTTAAAATATTATGACACTTAGCAGGGTCATTAAATCAAATGAATTTAAATTCCTGATGTCATATATATTTTATTTGATGCTATCTTTTTTTTCCCAGTTGACCTGAGACTGTCATTAAAGGTTCGTCGTTAAACATAAGATTTATTCTGTTGTAAGCATCGCCGGGGATGTAAACACTGGTTTGAGGCTGTTGTATTTATCAAAAAAAGAGAATATATTAAAACAATGTATACATGTGCCATTTTACGTTAAATCGAGTCTGACCGAGATAGGTGGCTAGAGGGCATAAGAAATGTGAGGTCACGTGGCCAATGTAGTTTCATATATATGGTGTTAGATCTCACCGAATTTATCAAAACTGAACGAGAGCATCTTTTTTATTTCAAAATATCAAAACGTCCCGTGAGGTCGTCGCCAAGTTACACATCAAAAGACTCAAATTGTAGTTACTCGCTCAAATCTAGATCTATAAAAGTGAATTAAATTTAAATGGTGAAGTCGTCCGTGTTTGAATCAAGGTCAATTCATTTTTTATTGTATAAAGAAACGCGGAGACCAGATTTTACTTCTCAATCAGCTAACAAACCCCCCACTCCCCACCCCCACCCCACCACACACACACAAACACACACAACCTTCTAAATTAATAAATAATGATTAAAGTAAACAAGATTTTTAACCGACGACGTTTCCAAGTTTTATCGGAGACCGAACGAAAAGCAGGAAGATTAATCTACATCTTCAATTGCAGACAATGCAGACCTGTAGCAGATGTTTATTTTAAAAGCCAACTTTTCTGACGTTAAAGTCTCAAATTATATGCCAACTACTAGCTATGTCAACCTACACCTTTACGCTATTGTGGTTTAGTATTTTAAAATTGATGTTGTATTGAAATTGTATTTAAATACCATTTCATGTGTCAATCTTTTTCAGGTTTTAAGTATATAGAACCTTTTATGGTGATATACTGTGAATAATAAAATCAGTAATTTGAAGTTGTTTCATACATTATGTTGAATCTTGTCTTATCATGATTCTCAAAAAAAAATTTACACTTAAAATGAAATATTTAAAGCGATGAAATACATCTCAGCCCTATAAACATGCCCGAGAATTAGCTCAATTTGAGCATTGGCCTTATGAACGACACTGGTCAGAGATATCTGTTCTCAGGCATATTTGTTGGACTGAACTAGGAAACCATTTTACCAAATTCCTAAGCTGTGCAGAAAACGTGTCCAAAATATAACTTCACTAGATAAAAGGGCTATGATTTCAATACGCTGATGCAGTTTGTACGTCAAATGACAGGGATGTCTGTTGTTAATTTGGGATATATGTAGTAG
>JAULCC010578245.1:0-10505 GCA_032358795.1 Nuttallia obscurata
CAGAGTTATGCATCTTGGATATAGTCTGTTTCGTATTTCATAAATTGGTTGTGAGTATTGACAGTCGCAATGTGTGTAACTGGCCTTCTATGTAATACGAAACAGACTATACCCAAGATGCATCACTCAGGTAGAATCACCTGGTTAACATTCAAACAATAAGAACGAAGATGGTGAAGGTCAAAGCTAGCAAATATTTTGAAATAAAGTATCATATATCTAACTAAATAGGTTTTATTATTCAATATCTAAGCATTTCTGGAAAGAAAAAAACTGTTTTCTATCGAATGCATACCACCTTTCAGGCAGTATTTTACAGCGAAGGAGTTCAAAAATGCACCCAAATGAGGAAGGGGGTGCCAATTTTATTTTCCAGAATAGAGCTATGAAGGGTAGGAACAGGATTCGGTTAAGGGCATAAAATAAAAGAAGTCTACGGAACCGAAACCCAAACGGGATTATACTACAAGCACACATATTAAGCACATTTAAGGCTCTGGAGAAAGTTGTTGATCCTGAAGAATGGCCTAAAACTGCTATAAGAACTTCGTGTAAATCAAAAACTCAATTAGCATTATCAGCACAACAGTGTGACCCTGGCCGTGTTGTTAGAGTTGTTGACTTACAATCTCTCAGCCCCTCACTGCTGTGGGTTCGAATCCCGGTCTGGGCAATTCCGATTTTCAAGTGAGGAAGCCTTCCAGCAGGCTTGCCGTAGGTCAGTGGTTCTACCAGGGTGCACTCTGTGCCTGAAATAGTGTACAGAGGTCCCCCAGGGTCTTCCTCCACCTGTAATGAGCTAGACATTATGACTGAAATACTGTTAAAGCGACATTAAATTCCAAAACAAACAAACAAAAGTGTGGTAGAAAAGAAAAATAATTTTAAGAAATCAATTATTCCCTCGAATCAGATCAGCAACTTTCTCACAAAGTGTAACTAACCTAGGTAAGATATTCAGGAACATAGTAAAACATGAAATCAGAAATAAAATAATAGGCCACATATCAACCAGAAAGGATTTTATGATGTGAATTACTGTAAAGTTATTATTTTCAGACTTTTTTTATCATTATTTTTGACTCGACACATTTTTTAAAAGATTCGATAACTATTATTCGCCAATTATCGTGGATAACAGGTGTACATTTTACAAAAAATCTGCAGATAGAAAAAACCAGCGGGGAATTGGGTTGGATTAGCGAAAAAAGTCCAAACAAATTGCACTAAGAAAAAAGTTTAATATACCAACCTTCAATAATATTTTTTTCAACAATCCATGTGCATTATGTGATGTTTGAAATTGAATTAGGTTTATTCTAAATAAAGGAAATCCAAGATACCTTTGTTTTCACACGATAGGCACCATTTTGAAACGGCAAAAACATCTAATTGGCTGTTCCAATGTGTAAATTTACTTTCTATAATGACTCAGAAAACAAAGAACAGCTGTGTCAGGTAGGTAAAAATATGTATTATATCGACTTAAACTATTTTTATGCATTACAGATTTCATGCAAGTATGTTTTAGGGAAGGTTTTGTTTTAAATAAAAGCAAGATTTCTTTTATCCGGGAGGTTGTTATAAGAGCGAATAAGTATTACATTTTGTCACGTGACTTTTCTGCCGGTGTTGCAGCAATTTTTACACCCAATTTACACAAGCTTTCTCTAATATCCGTAAATTTTATAAGTTTGAAGGTAAATCTTGAGAATGACATCAATTGCCAAGAATTTAATTAACAGCACTTATAAATTTCTTATGTTCTGAAATTAAATTTATTGAAGAAAAATAATACTTTGTACTTATTTTGATTGAATTCTGTTAGAGTGATGGCAAATTTCGCCTCGAAAAATAAATCCTTGAGTATGTCATTTGCAGATATCAGGAGACGGAATGAAACAGGATTTAATTTTGGATTATGATTTTCTTAGTTTTCTTCTTATACAATATATTTTAAATGAATATCAGGGATTTAATTTTGAACTATGCTGTTCTATCTTCTTTTATAATAGATTTTTAAAGAATGTTGGGATTCTGGACTATGCTCTTCTATTCACAGGTGCTAGTATCGTACCTTTGACACCCCTCCCCCCTTTTTGTTATTGTTGATAAAAAAAATTAAATGAAATTAAATTCTAATCTCAGTCAGGGCACATCTGATTTTTCAAGTGAGGAAGTCTTCCAGCTGGCTTGCGGTAGGTCAGTGGTACTACCCGGGTGCACTCTGTGCCTGAAATAGTGTACAGAGGTCCCTCGGGTCTTCCTCCACATGTAATGAGCTGGCCGTCGCGATATGACTGAAATACTGTTAGGCTGTTGTTTTTATTTTACTTTCT
This sequence comes from Nuttallia obscurata, assembly GCA_032358795.1. Lineage (NCBI taxonomy): Eukaryota > Metazoa > Mollusca > Bivalvia > Cardiida > Psammobiidae > Nuttallia > Nuttallia obscurata. The sequence goes on from JAULCC010578245.1 coordinate 2,340, forward strand.
GCTATTTATTACTTATTAAAGGATTATATCATCACTTGTAATGGTAATTTCCGCCCCCCCTCCACCCACAAGAAAAATGAATACATCAGATATGCAATGTTTGATATCAAAATTTTCCCTGTACCCCCTAGTACATCTGTAATTCTATATACCTAAAATATTCTTTTGAATTATCACCCTTGAATTGTCCAAAATTTGTGTAATTAGTCAGGACCACTCACAAAGTGAAATAAAAAAAACAAATTAAGTGAAGATGTATTTTTGCATAATGTCTTTGCCAAGTTGACTAAACAGCAAATTCAAGAAAGACAGTAGAATTATGACCCTTGAATCATCCAAAATTTAAATGACTATGTGTCAGCTCTCCAAGTCAAAGATTTTTCATCTGATTTTTACCAATTTAGTGAGCATAATTGCTTGGATGTCTATTAATAGCCAAAACTCCCCAGGCACTATTGTATTATGGACCTTGCATTATCCAAAATTGGCCAAATTAACCTTGTCTGCTCTCTACATCCTGCATTTTTCATCTTTTTTTGCCAAACATGTTTGCCATCATACTGTCTTGGTCAAGTCTATTAAACAGCCAACTTGTGGCACTTATAGCTATATCTTATTAAAAAAAAGTGTTTAAACATGTTGCAGCCGGGTAGGGGGAGGAAATAAGTTTATTGGAAGGCCTTTATTCCCTTCCTTGAATATTTGATAGACTTCTGTGAAACCTTGTTGTAATGATGCCTGTAACACCAGTCACAATGTGCATGTAATGTGGCATGCTACTTCTCTTCTTGAGAAAACATGTTGAAATAGTGTCTTGACTAATTTGTAAGAGTCCAGAGCCTGAAGTAGTTGTCAGGATCCAGAGCCTGGAGAAGTTTTGAGGATCCAGAGCCTGGGGAAGTTTTGTGAGGGTCCAGAGCTTCAATTAGGTGTGAGGTCCAGAGCCTGGACTAGTTGTAAGGGTCCAGAGCCTGGAGTAGTAGTGAGGGTCCAGAGCCTGGAGTAGTTGTGAGGGTCCAGAGCCTGCAATTAATTTCAGGGTCCAGAGCCTGAAGAAGTTGTGAGGATCCAGAGCCTGGAGTAGTTTTGTGAGGGTCCAGAACTTGGGAGTAGGTGTGAGTGTCAAGAGGCTGGTTTAGTTGTTAGTGTCCAGAGCCTGGAGTAGTTGTGAAGATTCAGAGCTTGGAGAAGTTTTGAGGGTCCAGAGCCTGCAGTAGTTGTGATGACCAAAAACCTGGAGTAGTTGAGGGTCCATATCCTGGATAAGTTGTGAGGGTCTAGAGCCAGTAGTATTTGTGAGGGTCCAGAGCCTGCAGTAGTTGTGAGTGTCCAGAGCCTGGAGAAGTTGTAAGGGTCCATGACCTGGTGTAGTTGTGAGGGTCTATAACCTGGAGTAGTTGTAAGGGTCCAGAGCCTGCATTAGGTGTGAGGTTCCAGAGCCTGGAGTAGTTGTGAGGGTCCATAGCCTGGAGTTGTTGTTAGGGTCCATAGCCTGGAATAGTTGTGAGGGTCCTGTACATGGAGTAAGTGTGAGGGTTTTGTACCTGTAGTTGTTGTGAGGGTCCAGAGCCTGGAGTAGTTGTGAGGTTCCAGAACCAGGAGTAGTTGTGAGGGTCCAGAGCCAGGAATAGTTGTGAGGGTCTTGAACATGTAGTTGTTGTGAGGGTTCAGAGCCTGGAGTAGTTGTGGGGTTCCAGAGCCAGGAGTAGTTGTGAGGGTCCAGAGCCAGGAGTAGTTGTGAGGGTCTTGTACCTGGAGTAGTTGTGAGGGTCCAGAGCCAGGAGTAGTTGTGAGGTTCCAGAGCCAGGAGTAGTTGTGAGGGTCTTGTACCTGGAGTAGTTGTGAGGATCTTGAACCTGTAGTTGTTGTGAGGGTCCAGAGCCTGGAGTTGTTGTGAGGGTCCAGTCCAGGAGTAGGTGTGAGGGTCCAGAGCCAGGAGTAGTTGTGAGGGTCTTGAACCTGTAGTTGTTGTGAGGGTCAAGAGCCTGGAGTAGTTGTGAGGTTCCAGAGCCAGGAGTAGTTGTGAGGGTCCAGAGCCAGGAGTAGTTGTGAGGGTCAAGAGCCTGGAGTAGTTGAGGGTCCAGAGCCAAGAGAAGTTGTGAGGTTCCAGAGCCTGGAGTAGCTGTATGGGTCTTGAACATGGAGTAGTTGTGGGGTTCCAGAGCCAGGAGTAGTTGTGAGGGTCAAGAGCCTGGAGTAGTTGTGAAGGGTCCAGAGCCTTGAGTAGTTGTAAGGGTCCAGAGCCTAGAGTTGTTGAGGGTTCAGAGCCTGGATTAGTTGTGAGGGTCCAGAACCTGGAGTAGTTGTATGGGTCATGAACATGAAGTAGGTGTGAGGGTCCAAAATCTGAAGAAGTTGTGAGGGTCCAGAGCATGGAAAAATTGTCAGGGGCCACAGCCTTGATAAATTGTTAGGGTCCAGAGCCTGGAGTAGTTGTGACTGTCCAGAGCATGGAGTAGTTGTGAGGGTTCAGAGCCTGGAGAAGATTTTAGGGTGCAGAACATGGAGAAAATGTTAGGGTCCAGAGATTGGAGTAGTTTTGAGGGTCCAGAGCCTGGAGAAGTTTTGATGGTCCAGAGGCTTGAGTAGTTGTGAGGGTCTTGAAACTTGAGTTGTTGTAAGGGTTCAGAACCTGGAATAGTTGTGAGGGTCCAGAACCTGGAGTAGTTTTGAGGGTCTAGAACCTTGAGTAGTTGTGATGGTCCAGAGATTGGAGTAGGGCTGAGGGTCCAGAGCCAGGCATAGTTGTGAGGGTCTTTAACCTGGAGTAGTTGTTAGGGTCCAGAGCCTGAACTGTGTTTGTTTGTATGATTTACGTCCCTTTCTGCCTGCCATGGCTTATGGATGTCCCAGAGAGAGTGTACCGATTACACTGAACTCTTCTTTAGAGAATGCTCTGCTTATAGATCTGATTTACCTGGGAGCTGAATCCTGGCCTTTCACTTTATCCTGACACCGACAAACCAATATTAATGCTAACCCTAAATCCTGAGCATCAAGGAAGGAAGCCATTACTGCCATTTTAGAGTCTTTGGTATGACCTGGCCGGAAATTGAACCAGCGGCCAATGTGCTGAAAAAAGCTAAGGATCTTCTGCTTTAAGAGCCTTGAAAATAGTGAGGGTCCGGAGCCTGGAGTAGTTGGATGGGTCTTGAACATGGAGTGGTTGTGAGAGTCCAGAACCCGGAGAAGTTTTGAGGTTTAGAGCCTGGAGAAATTGGAAAGATCCAGAGCCTCGAGTAGTTGTGAGGTCCAGAGCCTTGGGAAGTCGTGAGGGTCCAGTGCTGGGAGTAGTTGTGAGGGTCCAGAGCTGGAGTAGTTGTAAAGGTCAAAAGCCTGTAGAAACTTTGAAGGTCCAGAGCCTGAAGTAGTTGTGAGGATCCAGAGCCTGGTGTAGTTGTGAGGGTCCAGAGCCTGGAAAAGTTGTATGGGTCTGGAACATGGAGTAGGCGTGAGGGCCCAAATTTGAATTAGTTGTGGGGTTCCATGCATTGGAATAGTTGTGAGGGTCCACAGCCTGGATAAATTGTTAGGGTCCAGATCCTTGTGTAGTTGCGACTGTCTAGAGCCTGCAGAAGTTTTTAGGGTCCAGAGCATGGAGAAGTTGTAAGGGTCCAGTGATTGGAGTAGTTGTAAGGGTCTAGAGCCTGGAGAAGTTTTGAGGGTCTAGAGCCTTGAGTTGTTTTGAAGTAACAGAGCCTGCAGTAGTTGTGAGGGTCCAATGCCTGCAGTAAATATGAAGGTCCAGAGCCTGGAGAAATTGTTAGGAACCAGAGCCTGGAGAAATTTGTGAGGGTTTAGTGTTTTGGGAGGTGTGAGTGTCCAGAGCCTTGAGTAGTTGTAAGGGTCGAGAGCCTGGAGAAGTTGTAAGGGTCCAGAGCCTGGAGTAGGTGCGAGTGACCAGAGCCTGGTGTAGTTGTGAAGGTCCAGAGCTTGGAGAAGTTTTGAGGGTCAAGAACTTGGAGTAGTCTGAGGATCCAGAGCCTGGAGTAGTTGAGGGTCCAAAGCCCGGAGTAGTTGTGAAGGTCCAGAGACTGGAGTAGGTGTAAGGGTCTAGAGCCGGCAGTATTTGTAAGGGTCCAGAGCTTGGAGTAGGTGCGAGGGTCAAGAGCATGAAGAAGTTGTGAGGATCCAGAGCCTGGAGAAGTTGTAAGGGTCCATGGCTTGGAGTAGTGAGGGTCCAGAGTCTGGAGTAGATGTGAGAGTACAGAGCATGGGGTAGTTGTTAGGGTACATAACACTGAGTAGTTGTGAGGGTCCATAGCCTGGACTAGGTGTGAGGGTCAATCGCCTGGAGTAGTTGTGAGGGTCCAGAGCCTGGAGTAGTTGTGAGGGACTTGAATTTTGAGTAGTTGTGAGGGTATTGAACCTAGAGTAGTTGTAAGGGTCAAGAGCCTGGAGTAGTTGTGATGGGTCCAGGGCCTTGAGTAGTTGTGAGGATCCAGAGCCTGGAGTAGTTTAGGGTCCAGAGCCTGGAGTAGTTGTGAGGGTCCAGAGCCTGGAGTAGTTGTATGGGTCTTGAACATGGAGAAGGCGTGAGGGTCCAAAATCTGAACTAGTTAACCAGAGCCTAGAGTAATTGTGACAGTCCAGAGCATGGAGAAGTTGTGAGGGTCTACATCCTGGATAAATTGTTAGGGTCCTGAGCCTGGAGTAGTTGTGCGGGTCAAAAGCATGCAGTAGTTGTGAGGGTTCAGAGCCAGAAGTAGTTTTGAGGGTCTAAACCCTGGAGTAGTTGTGAGGGTCTTGAACCTGGAGTAGTTGTGAGGGTCCAGAGCATGGAGTATGTGTGATGTGAGTATCTTGAACCTGGAATAGTGGTGAGGGTCCAGAGTTGTGTAGTGGTGAGGGTCCAGAGCCAGGAGTAGGTGTGAGGGGACAGAGCCAGGAGTAGTTGTGAGGGTTTTGAAACTGGATTAGTTGTCAAGGTCCAGAGTCTGGAGTAGTTGTGAGGGTCCAGAACCTGGAGTAGTTGTGAGGGTCTGGAACCTGTAGTATTTGTGAGGGTCCAGAGCCTGGAGTAGTTAGGAGGGTCTTGAACCTGGAGTAGTTGTTAGGGTTTAGAGCCTGAAGTTTTGTTTGTTTGTATGATTTACGTTACATTTTATGCCAGCTTTGGCTTATGGATATCCCAGAGAGAGGGTAGCAGATACACAGAACTCTTCTTTAGAGAATGCCCTGTGTATAGATCTGATACACCTTGGGGCTGAACCCTGGCCTGTCACTTTATCCTGACACCGACAAACATCTTTTAATGCTAACACTTAATCCTGAGCATCAAGGAGGGAAGTCATTACTGCCATTTTTAAAGTCTTTGGTATGACCTGGCTTGGAATCGATCTGGTGGCCTCCCTCACTGAAAGCTGATGCCCTTCTGCTTGAAGAACCTTGAAAATATTGAGGGTCCAGAGCCTGGAGTTGTTGTATGGGTCCAGAGCCTGGAAAAAGTTGGAGGATCCAGAGCCTGAAGAAATTGGAAACATCCAGGACTTGGAGTAATTGTCAGGGTCCAGAGCCTGGAGTAGTTATGAGGGTCCATGGCCTTGAGTAGTTGTGAGGGTCCAGAGCTTGGAGTAGGTGTGAGTGTCCAGAGCCTGGAGAGGTTTGAGGGTCCAGGACCTGAAGTAGTTGTGAGGGTCTTGATCCTGGAGTCGTTGTGAGGATCCAGAGCCTGGAGAAGTTGTTAGGGTCCAGAGGCTGTTGTAGTTGTGAGGGTCCAGAGCCTGGAGTAGTTGTGAGGATCCAGAGCTTGGAGTAGGTGCGAGTGTCCAGAGCCTGGAGTAGTTGTAAAGGTCCGTAGCCTGGAGTAGTGAGGGTCCAGAGTCTGGAGAAGTTCAGAGGATCCAGAGCCTGGAGTAGGTGTGAGGATCCAGAGCCTGGAGTATTTGTGAGGGTCCATAGCCTGAAGTAGTTCTTTGGGTCCAGAGCCTGGAATAGTTGTGAGGATCTTTAACCTGGAGTAGGTGTAAGGGTCAAGAGCCTTGAGTAGGTGTGATGGTCCAGAGCCTGGAGTATTTAGTAGGGTCAAGAACCTGGAGTAGTTGTGAGGATATTGAACATGGAGTAGTTGTGAGGATCCAGAGCTTGGAGTAGCTGTGATAGTCCCGAGCCAGGAGTAGTTGTGAGGGTCAAGAATCTGAATTTGCTGTGAGGGTCTTGAACCTGGAGTAGTTGTTAGGGTCCAGAGCCAGGAGTAGTTGTGAGGGTTCTGAACCTGGAGTTGTTGTGAGGTACCAGTGCCTTAAGTAGTTGTGAGGGTCCAGAGCCTGGAGTAGTTGTGAGGGTTCTGAACCCGGAGTTGTTGTGAGGGTCCAGTGCCTTAAGTAGTTGTGAGGGTCCAGAGCCTGGAGTAGTGGTTAGGGTCCAGAACCTGGAGAAGTTGTGAGGGTCTTGAACCTAGAGTAGTTTTTAGGGTCCAGAGCCTGGAGTATTTGTGAGAGTCCATAGCCTGGAGTATTTGTGAAGATCCAGAGCCTGGTTTAGTTGAGGGTCCAGAGCCTTGAGTAGTTGTGAGGGTCCATAGTGTGGAGAAGTTGTATGTGGCTTAAACCTGAAGAAAACATGAGGGTCCAGAATCTGAAGTAGTTTTGAGGGTCCAGAGCCTGGAGAAGTTGTGGCAGTACAAGGCATGGAGTTGTTGTGAGGGTCAACAGCCTGGATAAATTGTTAGGGTCCATGGCCTGGAGTAGTTGTAAGGGTCCATAGCCTGGAGTAGTTGTGATGGTCCAGAGCCAGGAGTAGTTGTGAGGGTCAAGAATCTGAAATTGCTGTGAGGGTCTTGAACCTGGAGTAGTTGTTAGGGTCCAGAGCCTTGAGTATTTGTGAGAGTTTTGAACCTGGAGTAGTTGTGAGGGTCCAGAGCCTTGAGTAGTTGTGATGGTCCATAGCCTGGAGAAGGTGAGGGTAAAGGGCCAGGAGAAGTTGTGAGGTCTGAACCTGGAGTAGTTGTAAGGGTTGTGAGCCTGGAGTAGGTGTTAGGGTCCAGAGCCTGTAGTACTTGTGAGGGTCCAGAGCTTGGAGTAGTTGTGAGGGTCCAGAGCCTGGAGTAGTTGTAAGGGTCCAGAACCTGGAGAAGTTGTGAGGCTCCAGAGCCTGGAGCAATTGTGAGGGTCAAGAGCCCGGAGATGTTGCGAGGATCCAGATCCTGGAGTAGTTTAGGGTCCAGAGCCAGGAGTAGTTGATAGGGCTAGAGCCTGGAGTAGATGTATAGGTCTTGAACACGGAGTAGGCGTGAGGGTCCAGAATCTGAAAGAGTTGTAAGGGTTCAGAGTCTGGAGTAGTTGTGACCGTCCAGACCATTGATCAGTTGTGAGGGTCCATAGCCTGGATAAATTGTTAGGGTCCAGAGCCTTTAGTAGTTGTGAGGGTCCAAAGCCTGAAGTAGTTGTGAGAGTCCAGATCCAGGAGTAGTTGTGAGGGTCTTTAACCTGGAGTAGTTGTGATGGTCTTGAACCTTGAGTTTTTGTGAGGGTCAAGAGCCTGGAGTAGTTGTGAGGGTCTTGAACCTGGAGTTGTTGTGAGGGTCCAGAGCCTGGAGTAGTTATGAGGGTCCAGAATCTGGAGTTGCTCTGAGGGTCCAGAGCCAAGATTAGTTGTGAGAGTCTTGAACCTGGAGTAGGTGTAAGGGTCCAGAGCCTGAAGTTTTGTTTGTTTGAATGATTTATGTCACTTTCTGCCAGCTATGGCTTATGGACGTCCCAGAGAGAGGGTAGCTGATACACAGAATTCTTCTTTAGAGAATGCCCTTTCTATATTTCTCATACACCTGGGGGCTGAACCTTGGTCGGTCACTTTATCCTGACACCCACAAACCACTCTTAATGCTTACCCTAAATCCTGAAAGTCAAGAAGGGAATCCATTACTGCCATTTTCAAAGTCTTTGGTTTGACCAGGCCTTGAAACGAAATGGCGGCCTCTTGCACGGAAAGCAGACACCCTTCTGCTTGAAGAGCCTTGAAAATGTATGGATCTTGAACATGGAGTGGTTGTGAGGGTCCAGAGCCTGGAGAAGTTTGGAGGGTCCAGAGCCTGGAGAAATTGTGAGGGTCCAGAGCTTGGAGAAATTGAAAAGATCCAGAGCCTGGAGTTGTTGTGAGGGTCTTGAGCCTGGAGTTGTTGTGAGGGTCCAGAGCCTGGAGTAGTTTTGAGGGTCCAGAGCCTGGATT
>JAULCC010578467.1:0-10504 GCA_032358795.1 Nuttallia obscurata
GGGTTCAAACCTGACACATCTTGAAGGTGAGATATGTCAGGGCTCCAGATAAGGTGAGTATTTTTAGAAATTTGATTACTGTTTTTCATGTTTCTCTACCAAACCTTATCTTGTGGGTACTCTTAAGAATCGCCTCAACGAGGCGATTTTTAAGAGTACCCACAAGATAAGATTTGGTGGAGAAACTTGGAAAACAGACTTGATGAATTTCAGTAATACACATCCTTGCTGGAGATCTGTATGTTACCACTTCACCACATGGCCTCGCTTTTGAATCATTCTGCATTGATTGCAAATAAATATGTCTAATATTTCTGTGTCTTTTCCCATTACAATTTTATTATTTTATAGTCTTTAATATGTAAACTATGTTGAGGGCAGTATTGCCTTTGTGGCCTTTATTGTTTATTGGCAGATGTCAGTATACTGAGATATGATATTGAAACACTGTCACTCTAGCATACTTTAACTGTTTTTTTGCTCTACTTTCAGTAAAGTGAAGAAACGAAAACTTATCGGGAGGAAGTTGTGTGGTTTTGTGAGTTATCTTCTCTTACCCTGGCCAGAATGCATCATTGAAGTTGTTTTGCAGTCTTCCATGCTGGACGAAGCTCATGCAGATGTTATCTTGCCTTTGATTGGGTAAGCTTTTAAGTAAACAGTTGCTGATAGATGAATCAGACACACTTTAATGTTTCAGCAATGCAAAGATGTCATCTAAAAAACCAATATTGTTATATCATTGATTGACGTCAGTTTATTGGATTTTGATTGTGCTTTTGAAATAGCGATATAATAGCAGTACCCTTATAACCCTTTTATAAAAATTCTTTCTTGGAAAACATTCAAAATAAAACTCACTAATGGCATATCAGCTTGTGTTTATAAAAGAGGGCATGGGTTACTCTTGTACTGAATACTGCATAGTTTCATATTGTCTTCGTCATAAGTTTTTATGCCCCAACCACTAAAGGTCCATTGGTCAATATGTTTGTGTAAGCAACAAGCATTTGTACTAAAAACTTGAAACTTCGTGGATGTATCATTTATTGTGTGAATTTGTGCACCTCGGTATTTTCATCAAACAACCCTCAACATTGACAGTTATTGACAGGCCTTGATTTTGGGAAAATATGGAATTTTAAGTTTGTGTAGCATGTAACTCTGAAACTATTGGTGCTTATACCCCCACACGAAAGGAGGGAGGATATATCGATTTGCCTTCGTCTGTCAGTCCCAAAATGTCTGTCTACACATTACTCTAAAAGTATTTGTACTAAAGATTTGAAACTTCATTGATATATCATTCATGGTGTGAACTTATGAACCTGGGTATATTCATCAAACAACACTTAACATTGACAGATTTATGGGCCTTGATTTTGTGAAAATATGGAATTTTAAGTTTGTGTAACATGTAACTCTGAAACTATAAGTGTTAGAATGAAAACACCTTCGAAATTTCTTTATCAGCATGTAAACTTGTGCACCTGTGTATTTTCATCCAACAGCAGTGGATGTTTATTGGCCTAAATATTGTGAAAATATGGCATTTTAAATTTGTGTAGATAAAAACCATTAATGTAAGAATGATTAACCCTTAGGAAGGTATTGATCAGAGAATAAAATTGTGCACCTGGATATTTTGATCCAACCCCACTTAATATTGACAGATTTATTGACCTCTGGTAGTTGCATAGAATGTACATGACTGGTCTTTCTATATATCTTTTTAGCAAACAGCACTGACTACTTTTTCACAATAAAGAGCTTCTCTTATAAAAATTGGCTTTGCCACATTTATTTAAAGATCCTGTACGGAAGTTCACACCATCACACTGCGGAACATCTTAGAGTGTATAAAAGCACAATATTTAGATTGTATCAGAGTTTGCAAACTACCGGCGCAACTGATGACCTTCCTAGACCTGGCTGTGGCTGAGTAACGTCACTTCAGAATGAGGCATTCATTTGCCTCACATCTATGTAACAGGTTACTAACACCTGGTGAAAATGCCAGGCCACTCAGAGGACCAAATAAAAATATACACAGTGAGCAGACAGTATCAAACAGGCTTCAGACAGGAGAAACTGTGTATACCATTGTAGAAGATAGTGGATGCTTGTGTAGTAGAGTGGGATTGATATGGAGGTGGGGGAGTCATTGTGTAGTCAGGAATTACTCATGGGCATAAGACAGAGCTTGTTTTCATTAACGGTGCGTTTAATGTGACACCATCCTTCAACCTGTTTGTTTGTTTTATTGGAATTTAACGTCGCTTTAACAGTATTTCAGTCATATCGCGACATCCAGCTCATTGCTGAGAGATTGCAAGTCAACGACTATAACCACTCGGCCACGGAGGCCCCCCCTTCAACCTGTTGTTGTTCCGTATGTTCAGTATCATGGCGTGACGTTTCTGCAAGACTATGCACGCCCTCATGTTGCAGAAATTGCAGCGACTACCTTTTGACAAACAACGTTGATATTCTGCCCTGGCCGGTGTAATGATTTGTTGGACAGGCGTGAATGTACTTGTCATCATGTGCCAATGGACCAAGGAGAATTGAAACTGGCTCTGTGGGAAGAATGGGACAACATTCCTATGTGTCAAAAAATTGGTCTCATAAACTCAGTGCATATACACATTCATGCTGAATCACTGCCAACAGTTGTCATACCAGGTATTGACTCATTTTGTTTGGCCTTAATGCTGACGCCAAATGTTTATTGTCGTCCCATCGTCGAATTGACAAACTTTTCAAATTATGGAAACTACTGAATCATGAAATGTATGGCAAACTAAGCATACATTCGGAAAAATTCTGAGTTGCGTTTTTGGTTTCTGAAAAAATAATCAAAACATATAAAAAAAATTATCTACCTATTGACATATGTTGTTGCTATATATTATGATATTTCAGACTGTGACATATCAGGTTGTGTCATTTCTATCAAAAGCATTTGTGTTGCATTTATGGCTCTGCATAGAAACTCAACATTTAGATTGATTTATGACTGATTTCAAAAGAACATAGTTTTGTATTTTTTGCAGCAAGTGTGTCACTCTGAAACCTGAGGAAACAAACTACAGTCACTACCTAAAGTATGTACTTGTGGTGAGGGCAGCCAAGGACAATCTGGTCAGTCAAGACTGCCTAGCAGACTGGCAAGTGGTAAGTGTTTTCTAGGGTAACAAACTAACTACAGTCACTACCTGAAGTATGTACTTGTGGTGAGGGCAGCCAAGGACAATCTGGCGAGTCAAGACTGCCTAGCAGAGTGGCTAGTTGTAAGTGTTTTCTAGGGTAACAAACAAACTACAGTCACAACCTGAAGTATGTTCTTGTGGTGAGGGCAGCCAAGGACAATCTGGTCAGTCAAGACTGCCTAGCAGAGTGGCTAGTGGTAAGTGTTTTCTAGGGTAACAAACAAACAAACTACAGTCACTACCTGAAGTATGTACTGGTGTTGAGGGCACCAAACACATAAGACCAAACTTGAGCACTTAGTCTGGACTTTAAGACAGGCTTCTTATATGTTCTTTCATGGAGAAGTTTTTGTCTTTCATGACCTTGACCTTTGATATGTTAAGAAATAAGTTTTTGTTATTTTATTTGATTAATTATCTTTTTTGAACAAGGAATTTTTATGCCCCTGAAGGGTGGTATATAGTAATAGGACTGTCTGTCTGTCCGTCAGTAAGTCACAACAGCTTCCAAGTAATAACTTGAGGATACTAGGGCTAGGAAATTCAAACTTGGTGTGCAGGTTAGCCTTGACTAGCAGATGAACCCTTATAATTTTGAGATCAGTAGGACGAAGGTCAAGCGTTGGGATCTTGAGCTGAAAAACAGTTTCCAATCAATAACTAAAGAACACTTAGGCCCAAGGACTTAAAACTTGATAGGCAAGCAAGACTAGCAGATTAAACCTATAGATTTTGAGGTCAGTTGGACAAAGGTCAAGGTCTTTGTGACCTTAATCTAGAAAACAGTTTCCGATCAGTACCTGCAGAATACTAAGGCCAAGGATTGATTGTTAATTGAGTTGGGTTTAACAGCACTGTGACACTTAAAAAAGGCCAAGGAACCCCAAACTTAGTATGCAGGTTGATCATGACTAGCGGGACAAAATGTTTGACATTTAAGTCATTGGGACCTTGAACTGACTGATGAATGGTTTCCGATCAGTAACTAAAAATCACTTTGACCCAGGAACCTCAAACTTACTGGAAAGATTGGTAATGACCAGCAGATGATCTTAATAAATGTTGAGGTCAGAGGGACAAAATCAAGGATTTTGTGACCTTGAGCTGGGTCTAAGGTCAAGGTCGTTGTGATTATAACCTCTCCAAAGAGGCTTTTGGGCATTTTCCTGTTTCTGTGATGTTGTTTTTTAATTTTCTTTCGAGAAATTATGTAATATTAATGTATTGGTGCTAAGATTGTTGAGCAAGATTGATAATGATAAAAGATAAATGAAAAATGCCAAACCAAGAAATATTCTTGAATTTGTGATGTCCTTCATACATACTGAGTATTATTTTAAAACTGCCAGGTAGTCAGACAGATTCCAGCTGGAAGTGAGTTTCTAGAATGGGTGCAGGATAGCTGTCCAGAGTCCTGTCAACATCTTCCAGTAGAAGACAGGAAATTTAAAGCTCGGAGAATAACAAAGTTCCTATTGGACGACGCTGATGAGGACTTGATTTGCCTTCTGACTGATGTAAGTATCAAACTGACAGCCTTGATACAAAAGAAGAGTCTTGAAAGAGTTGGTTATTCTTATTGAATAATAGCAAATGTTGTCGATTTTATTTTGATGATCTAGTCCTAAATATACACTGACAGACTTTGAAAATGCATCAGTTGGGTTTTTGCTTTTTTTATGACGAAGACAATATTGGATTTTAAAACGAATTGGCATACTGAATGACACATGTCTATAATTCTCAGTTAAAAAATTGTTACTCTCACTGCCTGTATTGTTGAGTTTTAAGTCGAAAACACATGGTTACCCGCATTCACAAAAATCACAACCAACCTGTTTATGAATTGTTTTATCTCCATTTTGGCCTTGTCTACAGTATTTTGTTGAGTGTAATTTTGTGAATGCAAAAACCCAGCTGATATATTTTCAGGGTCAGTCAATGTTTTTTTATATCACTTTTTGGCACAGTCATTTTCAACACTATTCATTATGACATTATCATGCAATTTGCAGTTATACTACTAGTTGTATATTAAAAATTATATAATGATGTTAGCTCATGATGGAGATATAATTTATGAAGTATTAGATCTTTTTTAAACTTCTCCTTTGTCAAAAAGTATCTGTTGTCCATTTGTATAACTTAATATAAGAGTCATCTTTAATTTGACTCTAGAGCCTGAGGAATCCTATTTCAATGGAATCGGAGGAAAGTTTCCATAAAGATTCAATACAATCCAAGAAAATAGAAGACAATCACGAATCATCTAATGAGTGGACAGAAAAAAGTGTTTTAGATAGTCAAACTGAATCGAAGAAAGGGTCTGATGCTAATGAGAATGACAGTGTAGATAAAATTAGCTTAGAGTCTGATGGAGATAAAGATGACAGTGACAGTGATGTGAGCCTTGATGATGAAGATGAAAATATTAAAAGTCCACGGTCAAAACAGAAGCAGAGTGAGAAGATCAAATCACCACTTGCCAAACATAATATAGCAATGGATGTAGAATCTGCTGAAGAATTGGATGAAGAAGTTAATGAAATAACAGAAACAATTTCATCTCCAAAAGCACAGACACAATTGAAAACGCCAACATCTTCAAGCAAAAAGAAACAGAGGCTGTCTTCTGATAAAGAGATGACGTCGCCAAGTATGGATCATGCTGGAATTAGTTCATTAGAATCAGGGGTGGGTAAACAATTGACTCCTAAACTAAAAACACCAACTTCGTCTAAAAAGATAAAGAAAACCAAGTACAGCTCAAATAGCTCCTTATCACCTGTGTCAAATCTTAACACTAGTATCAAGTCACCAGGTAAATCATCAACTGAAGATGAGAATGTAATTGTTCCTTCAAGTCAGAAGAAGACCCATTCTACCAGGGCAAGATTTCTGCCCATGGCTAACTCCGATAAAGCCATTCTTGTATCTGAATCTGATACTGAGACAGAAGTTCATGTACCAGATATTGGCAAACATTTGAAATCAGTTGAGGTTGAACAAGAATTATTGAAAGAAACATCAAAGACTATTGATGTAGACTATAGAGAGTCATCTAATGAGAGGAAGGAAGATAACGGATTGACCAGTCCAGTTCTGATCGGGTCTGTCAGGAAATCAAAATCCAAGAAAGTAACTAAAATCCAAGACAGTGATAAAAGTGACAGTACAGCTAACATCAGCATAGAGTCTGATAGTCAAACTGGAAAAGGTTCTCCATTAAAGAAAGTCACAAGAAATTCAAAGCTTGAATCTTCTGAAGATAGTGAAAGCGAAAGCTCTAATGATGACAGACAACATTTTCAAAGTCCAGTGACAAAAAGCAAGGAGAGTGAAGTTGCATTTGGGAAGAACAAATCGCCACTAATGAATCATAATAGAGCAACTGATGAAGAACTTATTGAATTGTCAGATGAAGAAACTTCTGAAATAGGCAAAGAATCTCCAAAGAATATTAAGATCAAAACTCCCAATTCGGATGTGAAAAAAACACCAAGGAAAACATCAGATGAAATAGTTTCCTCTCCTAAAGCACAGTCACCATTGAAAACACCAACGTCTTCAAGCAAAAAGAAACTTTCCTCTGACAAAGAGATGGAATCACCAATTAATGACTTTGCTGGAAATAGTCGAGTAGAATCAGGAGTGGGCAAACAATCTACTCCTAAACTTAAAACGCCAGCTTCTTCTGAAAAGAGAAAGAAAACTAAGTCGAACTCAAGTAGCTCATTGGTATCTGTCTTAAATCACAACACAAGTATCAAGTCGCCCAGTAGAACATCTGCTGAAGATGAAAGTCTAGTAGTTTCTTCAAGTCAAAAAAAATCTCAGTCTGCCAAGAAACGCTCTCTGCAAACATCCAGCTCTGATAAACTGATTTTTATGTCTGAATCAGATACTGAGACAGATGTTAATGGACTAAACATCAGCAAACTTTTGAAATCAATTGAAGTTGACTCGTTCAAAGAAACCTCCATTGAGGAAAACAGATCATCAGATGAGAATGTAGAAGAAAAAGAATTGAAGCGTCCAAGTCTTATTGGGTCTGCCAGCATGTCAGACGAAGTGGCTGAAGTTGATCAAAGTGACAGTTTAGGTAATATTAGCTTCAAGTCTGATGATAAATCAGGGAAAAGTTCCCCATTAAAGAAAGACACAGCAAGACACTTACAGCTTGAATCTCCTAAAGGTAATGGTAGTGAAAGGGTTTGTGATGTAAGCTCTGATGATGAAGGTGAAAATATTAAAAGTCCTGGGTCAACAAGCAAACACAGTGAAGTTGCATTTGAAAAAAACAAATCGCCACTAAAGAAACTTAAAACAGCAATTGATGTAGAATCTGTTGGTGAACCAGATGAAGAACTTGATGAAGTAACTGAAACTACTGTATCTCCTAAAGCACAATCACCCTTGAAAGCACCGTCTTCTTCCAGCAAGAAAAAACAAAGGCTATTCTCCGATAAAGAGACTGGTTCTTCACCTGGTGGCATGGATGGAAAAGGTTTACTAGAATCAGGAGTGGGCAAAAAATCTCTCAGTAAATTAAAAACGCCTGCTTCATCTGAAAAGTTGAAAAAACTGAAGTCATATTCCAGTAGCTCATCACCACCTATGTTAAATCTTAACACATCTGTCAAGTCAACTGGAAAATCATTTACTGAAGATGATGTTCTCATTGCTCCTTCAAGTCAGACAAAATTTCATTCTGACAGGAAAAGATCTGTTCAGACAGCTAACTCTGACAAAGCAGTTCTTATATCTGAATCTGATACTGAGACAGAAGGATCAAATATTGGTAAACACTTGAAATCCCCCAAAGTTCCAAAGATAGAACATAATGTTAAAAAGACTGTAGCAGAGAAGCACGATGATAATAAAAGCCCATTAAATAAAAGAAGAAGTCTCCGACAAAGGAAAACGTCAGACACTCAGGAAGGATTGGAGGAAAGAAAAGGGAACAAACAAGAAGATAAAACCAGGAAAGACAGTGTGGCTGGAAGAAGAAAAAGTGTTGCTACTGCCAAGGACTTGGAAAGGATATATGAATTTGCCAGTGAAACAGACCAGTCAGAGACAGAAACAAGGAGTACGAGGAGATCCATGGGAGGCAGGAAAATCATGACTGTTAAAGAGACGGTGGTTAACATACCAGAACCAAGAACTCCTAAAGCCAAACCAGTTCAAAGAAAGTTGTCGGCATCCACATCCAAGAAAACCATTAAAAGCGTGGAACAAGTCAAGAGTGGACGGAAGAGACGTCTATCTGGGGAACTGTCAGAATCCGACAAAGGAAGTGTAGGAGCGGAGTCAACAGACAATGAAGTCACATTTCCTAAGATTAAAAAGGTGAGTGCAAGGATTAAACCTATAGAAATTTAGTTTAGATAAAACCTAATCCATATTTGTTTTATGCACAAATAACTCGCCTCAGTCATTTTTGCAGACTGTTGTGTGTAAAATTGAAAAGTTTTAATTGATTCATTCTTTTTATTTTGATGAATAGTTTGACAAAAGGAATTTGCATTTGAAAAAAGGAATTTGCATTTGTTAAAAATAAGACTTAGAAATAAGAAAAAAAACTTAGAAACAGGACTTCACATACTGATAATTCTGTAATTGTAAATTTGTAGTAGACAAGTGATGATGATGTTACACCTCTGATATGTACATAAATGTATTACTGTGCAACAACTGACTGAAAAAATCTCATTTTCATGAATATTAATGAAGTAGGGGAGAAAACTTACCCCAATGAAATCGCAAATTATAACTACGATAATTAATTGTCAGTAACCATAATGTTAAATCGGGGCCTAATTAACTACACTTGTAGTTTATTAAAGTTACAATGATATAATACATTAAAAACACGTAGAAACTTTTATACTTGGCCGTATTATTGGCCTATGAGACACTGTATAACAATGTTTAACAATTTCCAGTACATAAATCAGTTAACAAATTTTCTTCAATGTAGACCCACATCAATGTGATGTGATGTATAAACACATATATAAAACATATGCAGCCTAACTAACTAGACTTAGCCGATTCTTCTGATCTAGAGAACTAGAGAATACACAGAGCAATTATGGCCTTTAGGCATTCTTCTCTTCTTATTGTTAGTTTTGTGTGTGTGTGTGTGGGGGGGTGTTTACTTATATAATAGCCATTCATTGTCTTTAATACTAGATTTCCCTAGCTAAATCACACATGGTATACAACAAAGCACTGGGAAGTAGTGTCTGGAGGGTATCTGACTAAGCATACCTTTATGTTATTACTTTTGGAGGGATTGACAACTCCTGTAGATATGTGCTATTTATGTAGATATTTGTTGCCTCTCCTTGTATTTTGTACAAGACTTATCCTCAGGATAGTTATAGTTGAGAAAAAACTAATCCTACTGTTTTCATACAGGGTTTGTCTAATTGCCCATCTGTGGTTTTATATTGCAGGTGCCTGAATCTAAGTCAAGAACGCCTAAAAGGTGAGAATTTACAAGAGATTTCAAAATGAACCCATGTTACAAGTTGTTAGTGATTATTGTGTCTACACAATTTTTAAATGCTAGAAACTTATTGCTATGTTTTAGATTGCTGGCATAATAAACATTCAGAGTTATTTGATGATTTTTAAGAGCTTTTCGTAAATTTGATATTTTATGCCAGATATGTTTAAGTATATACCATTTGCTTTGACTTGTTTCTAGAGCCACTTTGAACTAAACGGTGACATTTCATTTTGTATGTCAGTAAGTGCATTTGGTCCTTTAAAGTTATTAGCATTCATGTTTTAGCTCTACTGGCTGGTGAGGTGTCAGTACGTCAGTAAACAGTTGCTTGTGGACACTTCAATTCTGATGGTTTCATAATTAAACTGATGCAGTAGTTAGATAGCCACGAGAGCCTGGTTCATTTCCAAAACCAGTCAGGATGGCCCATGCAGATAGCCATGAGAGCCTGGTTCATTTCCAAAACAGGCCAGATTTGCCCATGCAGATAGCCATGAGAGCCTGGTTCATTTCCAAAACCAGCCAGGTTGGCCCATGCAGATATCCATGAGAGTCTGGTTCCTTTTGAAAACCAGCCAGATTTGCCCTTGCAGATATCCATGAGAGTCTGGTTCATTTCCAAAACCAGCCAGATTGGCCAATGCCGATATCCATGAGAGTATGGTTTATTTCGAAAACCAGCCAGATTGGCCCATGCAGATATCCATGAGGGCCTGGTTCATTTCCAAAACCAACCAGATTTGCCCATGCAGATATCCATGAGAGTCTGGTT
>JAULCC010578578.1:0-17901 GCA_032358795.1 Nuttallia obscurata
TATATAAGTCTTTGTAAAACAAGACAGCCCCAGGGCGGGGCCAACTTTAACCCCAGGGTCATGATTTTAACAAACTCTGTAAAGGACCTGTATATGATGTTACACATAAAATATCTAAGCTCTGGTCTGTATGGTTTCAGTAAAGAAGATTTTTTTAAGTTTCACTATATAAGTCTATGTAAAACAAGACAGTCCCAGGGCGGGGCCAACTTTGACCCAAGGGTCACGATTTTAACAAACTTGGTAAAGGACCTGTATATCATGTTACACACAAAATATCTAGGTTCTAGCCTAAATGGTTTAAGAGGAGAAGATTTTTTAAGTTTTCACTATATAAGTCTATGAAAAGCAGGACTGCCCAAGGGCGGGGCCAACTTTGACCCCTGGGTCATGATTTTAACAAACTTGGTAAAGGACCTGTATATCATGTTACACACAAAATATCTACACTCTAGTCTGAATGGTTTCAGAGGAGAAGATTTTTTAAGTTTTCACTAAATAAGTCTATGTAAAACAAGACAGCCCCAGGGCGGGGCCAACTTTGACCCTAGGGTCATGATTTTAACAAACTTGGTAAAGGACCTATATATGATGACACTGCATAATATCTAATCTCTAGTTGTATGGTTTCTGACAAGAAGATTTTCAAAGTTTTTTTCTATTTTTAGCTCTGGCGGCCATATTGTTCATCCGGAGGAAGCTTGATCACAAAAGCTCACCACGGACCACTTTGTGGTCAGGTGAGCTAAAAATCGGAAACCATATTAAAAATCAACAATGGCTTAAGATAGTGATATGTGTTGACTGACAACTGCAATGTAATTAAACCAATACAGATGTGTTCTATAAACTGGTTATTTAGTAAGTGGCATGTTCATGTTGATTGGACTAATCAAAGTTAAGTAAAACCAGTATTAAAGGTCTATTAGGTTGCAAGATTTTCATTTCTATTTAAACATGTAGGGACCAGAGGTATTACTTGTAAGGCTTTTGCTAAGGGACTTTTATTCCCAAAACATCCATTCAAGGGCCTTAAAAGTTCTTGCTACTGGCTTTACAGATCTTTACAACCTACAATAAATACTCCTTACTATACAATACTGATTACAATGCAATACTTCAAACTTAGTACCACTGAAAACCTGTAGCACTTAACCCACAACAAACATTATCCATCTCTGGTAAAATTGACTATATAAAAGCTGTTATGTTCATTTTGTGCAACAATGCCAGTCCAGGAAAACCCTTACTACATACACCTTTTACAGCACAATAGCAAAAGCATTTTAATGGAAACTGATCACAGGCTCAAAACATAAACTTTGCAGCACTCAAAAGTAAAAACTTAAAATCTTCCTTTTAGCTTTCTCTTATTTTCAGATTTTTTATTTTCACTGTTTATCACTAATGGCAACACACACTGTGAGTCAATTAATTTTATTTCTTATGCGTAAAGGCCGCTTTAAAGTTCCCATGTAACCTGCACACTGAGAGTTGCAATGACACAACCTGGTTACGGTGTCCATGTAGTTTCAAAGCTCATCACACTGGAGGCTAAACTGGCTTTACTTCCATGATATGAAAACTTTTCAAAGTAAGGTAGTCCTGTCTCCATTTCCTCATCAATGCTATCCAGATGATGGCAGGCTGTAGGTGGTGTCAGGTTGACTGGTTCTGCTGTGAAAGTGTCGTCAAAGTAGCGTGTATCTGTCTCGGAGGTCACCTGAGGCTTGAACGGAGGAGGTATCTGAGATGGACAGGAAAGATGTAATGAATAAAGAGAATGAAAGTGATTGGCTGAAAGGAAATATGAATTTCTTTCATGTCTTAAGAACAAACACAAGCCTCAATGACAAAAAGAAAATAAATGAAGCTTATGATATGAGATTTTGGAGAAAAAAAAATCAAAATGTTTATCAAGCTTTTCTCTATTTAAAAAAAGTCACATCATATATTTGATGTAGATCTATATATTGCACAAAATGCAACCAGTGAAGACAAAGATCAACCTGTTTATTACTTCCATGCAATCAGTGTCAACTGGCATTTTACACCCACATTATTCCCCACAATAATGATATAAATATGACATAGAACCATGCCTAACTTGGCAGGTA
This sequence comes from Nuttallia obscurata, assembly GCA_032358795.1. Taxonomy (NCBI): domain Eukaryota; kingdom Metazoa; phylum Mollusca; class Bivalvia; order Cardiida; family Psammobiidae; genus Nuttallia; species Nuttallia obscurata. The sequence continues at coordinate 2,118 of JAULCC010578578.1, forward strand.
AGGGTTAAAAAAAGTTGTCCATCTCAGATTTTTAAGTCTTTGTTTAGAAGAAGGCTTATTCAAATTCTCCCTCAGGTGCCTGTTAGAGAACATTACCATGGGACTACACAGCTACTGGTTAAGGAATCACTTGTCATACTTTTCCTTTCTAACACACGATCCATACCAATTATTCAATGTTAAAATCTTCAGATTCTGTACCCCTAGTAGCCAACCTAACTTTCTACAGAGACAACACCTGTTAGCCTTGAAACAAACATACATACTACCACAATAGCCAACCTAACTTTCTACAGAGACAACACCTGTTAACCTTGAAACAAATATACAAATTATCACAGAATTCTATAGACTGCACAAACAATATCAAATAAACAACACATCTTCCAAACTTGAAATTCACATAATTAAAACAACGCAGCATCATGGTAAGATCAAAAGGTATCCACAAAAGATGTGGTAACTGTAGTTTTAACTATATCTGCAAAACACTGGTGACATCCCTAACCTAGTCTATCTACATTATAATCACACATTGATTAGATCTACCATCCATTAAGCCTCAATGGCTTCTCAACCATGTTTTAATGATGATCATGTTTCAGTTGAGATTTCAACAAATTAAAAGAAACCCTTGCTGCTAGAGGTTTCATGATATTCATACTTTTTCATTCAACAGATACAAATAAGAGCCAGACAAAAGATCCAATACCATTTTTCTGGCTGTAAGAAATTTTCCCTCCCATTGTTTATACTACCCAGACAATTAACCTCCTGTGCTTTTTACTATCCTGACAACTCAACTGCTTTTTACCACCAAGATAATTACCCTCTCATACGCTTTTGAAGGCAGACATTTCCCCTCCCATTTCATTTATTTCCTAAGTAAAGTTATAAATGAAAAAAGTTACACTATAAATCTTCAGGCATCACACAAAAAACACGTAGTTAACAGCTCGTTTATCTTTTTCATTACAATATGGTGATAAAAAAGTTTAGATTTATCAAAATACTGTCAAATCAACAAGGTAGATAATCAATGAATAGAACTGATGCTTACTTTAAACTGATATTTGACTGTTAATTTATATGGAGGTTACCCAAACCTCCCTGAGAAACTATTTAAAAACTATCTGTTTACTGGCCAAAGTATTTAAATACAAGGGATGCTGTAGCCTGCAAATGGTCATATCATATACAACAGATATATCCACACCAGTTTAACTGTATGGCAACTGACATAAGACCTTTAAGGAAACTCTACAACTAAACCAAAATAAACATTCAAAGTTACCCCCAACATATAGACATATCTATGAGAAAAAACTGTTACTGAACCATTTAACACATTTGTCTGGCTGCTAACATCATTATCACTTCCAATGCAATAATATTTGACTGACAATTGCTTGCTGCAAACTTGCTAAATGATTACAAGACAGTGTTAAAATGTCTACAAAATCAATAGAATATCTTTTCTCACAGACTTTTTCATCTCTGAATCTTGGATCTGATATTACAGGAAGACTGGACCTTCAACCTTCTACATAAATGTTTTTCAAACTTCAAATAGATCTAGTTGTTTTAAGAAAAATTAGACACATGTTATTTTTGTGCATCAAACAGTTTGAAGCTATGTAGCTTACAGAAAATTTCATGAGAAAATTATGCTTTATATGGTAATGAACTCATTGCATGACATCTCTTATTCTAGAAACAAATCAATCTTCACTGTCTACTGTCAGCAATAAGTCATGCTACAAATTCCTTAAACACTATCATAGAAACCATAATTAAAACACTAAAAAAGAAATGTGTCAAGAACAGAATGCATAGAAAAAAAATTGCTTCAGTATTGAAACATTAAGAAAGAAATAGATCCTGATTTGAAAAGTTCTGCAAAACATAAAAGTTTTGTCAAAAGTTTCTGTCAGAAATTTTGTGAAAACACCAAAAGAAAGAGTAAAGACACAACAAAACCAAGAAGATAGAATGAATCACGAAACAGTATTTAGGATATAGGGAATATTTTGTTGCAGTTGTTTTACATCACTTTGTTTTTCAATATGAAACAACAGAATAATGTAAAACATGAAGCCCCCTTGAATGCCATGAGTGTCACTTTAACCTTGACCTTTGACAAATGACCTCAAAATCAATAGGCTTCCTCTACTAGTCATACCATGTCAAGTTTGAGGACCGTAGGTCAAGGCATTGTTGATTTATCAGTTGGACATGATTTTCTTCTTCAATGTCACTAAGACCTTGACCTTTGACCAAAGAACCTAAAAAATCAATAGGAGTCTTCTACCAACCCTCAAGTCATTTTTGAGGATCTTAGGTCTAAGCATTATTGGGTTATCAGTCTGACAAGTTTTTCCCTTTCAAAGTTACTGTGACCTTGACCTCTGACCAAATGACCTCAAAATCAACAGGCTTTCTCTACTAGTTAGACCCAGGTTCAGACATTGTTGAGTAATCCAACAAGCTACTAGTGTTCAATGTCACTGTGACCTTGACCTTTGACCCACAGACCTCAAAATCATTAGGAATATTCTTGTGGTCAGGCCTAACCTTCAACTTAAGTTTCTGGATTGTAGGTCAAGGCATTGTTGTGTTATCAGTTGGCCAATCTTTTTGCATTCAATGTCAATTTGACTTTGACCTTTCACCAATGACCTCAATATCAATAGGCTCCCTCTACTAGTCAGACCCAGCAGCAATGTCAAGTTTGACAATCATAGGTCCAGGCATTGTTGAGCTATCAGTCGGACAAGCTTTGGTCTACAGATCGACTGACCTGTACAAAGCCATACACCCCTCTTCACTGAAGGGGGCATAAAAATTGATATCTCACTCAACCAAAAATGGTGAGCTGTAAAATACAAAGCAACAAACACTACTGCAATGTAATTTTCCTTGTATCAGACCTATAAATTTTTAAAAGTGAAAAGAAAAAATTGTACAAATTTGATGTACCCAAAATTAACGCAAAAAGAAATTTATGAATGGCTGATGAATTTGTACACAAGTTCTAAGTACCTTTGATATCAGCAGAAATTAATCGCTGTTAGGACACTACACACTTGCTTTTTTTTTTTTTTTACTACATTGCACATATTCAAATCGAGAATCTTTACAGATGTACCGGTAGGTGCCCACTATCCGGCAACACATGATTAATATTTGATATTGTATTTGTCCTCTACAATATGGAATTATAATCAGTCTTGTTCTATATACAGATTAATATTTATACTTATTCAATTTTTCAATGCAACAAGAATCCAGGTATGACTATAATATGCAGCATTAACAATACTAGCTTGGACATCAGGTGACACTTCAATCATGAGAGAACTGATCAATTATGGAAGAATGGATACTTGAAGTTTCCAATACTGCGCATCAAGAAACAGAGAAAGAGACACTATTCTCTCTGTGTAGTAAAATAACATATGTTAAGAAAATAGAAACATCATAAAATAGACAGACTAACAGTATTAAGATAAGTAGCACTATGAAGAGAAATAAAGAAATAAAAATGGTTAAAAGATGGGACAGGTGTAGCCTGAAGTGGAGGAAACTTGTGTTGTCTGGTCAGCTCAGATCTTTGCCATCTACTCCGGAGAAACAATGTATGGTAGTTGTGACATTGTTTTGTACTAGCTTGTGTCATTGGTGATGATGTATTTGAAGGATTGACGTAACTCCTGAGCCCCAAAAGCTTGTGTCTTTAGGCACATTTGCTAATGTCTAACATGTTCCTCATCAGTGGCGTTGTTCTGTATTAATTTATGTCTTCATACTTCAGGCATATCCACTATTTTCTTATTCTCCATCAGTGACATTTTTCTGTTTGAATTGTGTCTGAATCTTCCTTCTGTACAAGTACTTTGTGTACTTTCAACAAACACTTTTAGTTGATATCTGTAATCTGAATTCATTTTTCTCTCAGGGTTATATATACTATTGGAATCATTTAGATCATTTAGATCTATTCTTATTTTTAAACTGTCTCTGAAATGCCTTACTTTAAAAAAGATGCTTTTTAGATGAATTCTATGCTTGAGCACATCATCTTTTCAAATCAGGACAAAATCTACAAATATTCGCAGATTAAGGACCTTTGAGAAAAACTTTCTAATATATCTTTATAGTAGCCATCTAACAATGATGCACAAAAAATCTCACCACCATGAGAATCCAGGTGGATAGTAGATAATAAAAGCACTCATGAACTAAAATGAGTTCCTAAGAATCATCTATATGACTTAGATTGATTTTTCTATAAAGAAACATTTTGTAAATTAATAGATCAGTACACTACATTACAAAGTGAACACAACTAAAGCTATGCCTGTGTCAGTAAATAGGTGTTTCTACAGATGATACAAATTATTGTGCATAAAAGATCACACATATTCCTGTAACACTGGCTTTAGGTTGAGAAAATTGTATCCAAAATATGAAAATAAAGATCAAAACTTACAATTTAAAGAATAATGCTATATCATAATACGTGAAAATTGATACTGTAGTGTTCTGTGTAATTTTAACAAAAATGGTTAGTTATGAAAGATATATAAATATTGTAACTGTAACTTATAATATACATCAGCTTGGATGTCAAATCTGAAACAGTTACGCACGTGTGTCATAAAATTATTAGAATCTGTGTAGGTCAGTGCTTTTAGTACTTTGGGTAGTCAGGACTATTGGAAAGCGCAATGCACAGGTGTATTATATCGCCAGAGTTACGCCTGAGTGAATTTCCAGGTAGTCAATAAGTACAAGATGTTAAACTTGGTCAGTTAGACATGTTTAGCCATGTAGTACAGACGTAGATACGTGTATTGGACAGAAAACTTGGATCCCGTTTGGAGAGAAATTATGCAATTATATTCCAAACCTGTTTGACGGAGATGTTTTGGATGCTGTCAGGGGCTTTTATTTCATATGGCTGATGTACCTAGAGGCAGCATAAACCATTCCTGTTCCTAGCTCATATTTCAATCATATAGTGTTCTGAACGTTAAATTGGTCACTGGTCAACAGGAACTTTTAGAATTCGTGCTCTGGCCCGCAGATACAAGATGGAGCAAATGTGTATTTAGGGCCGGTTGATTGCAGCTGTGTGGATAACTTACATTTTAATCATGTATAGACATACAGAAACGCTGTGCAGTATTTATATAGCGGCATACTCATTTTGTTCCGTAACAAAACTTATGGAATTTGTGCCACGTGGAATTCAGTACATGAAATCGTGTGCTGAAGACTCTACATAATGTCAAGTGTCTTGTGTGATTTTTAAACTTTTAATGTATATTTTTAAAAGTGAATACTTAATTTTTTCACGATTAAGTATTAACGTTAATATGCAGTATACTTAATCTAATTTGTTCATGCTAAGTTTACTTAGAAATGGTGTAGTGTTCTAGTGGGTGCAATAACTAGTTGTGTATGGAGTGCGAGTGTGTAATTTTTAAATATAGATATATAAAGTGCCCGAGTGGCTTAATCCTTAGTGGATCAGTACATAAAAAGCCTTAGTGGCATAGTGTTTATGTTATATGCCTGTGTGGCTACTTAGTGATCAGTATTGCCTTAGTGGCTTGGTATTGCCTTAGTGGCTAAATATTGCCTTAGTGGCCTGACAATTGGTGATTGCCTGTGTGGCTAAAACTTTGACTTTTTTACAACCTGTGAACTATAAATGCCTGTGTGGCTAAGGGGACAAAGTATAAGAGTATTGAAGAATAAGTTATGTAAATTTTTTTAAATATTTGTCTTGATAAATTGAAACAGTCTTGGTATTCTTTTTCAATCTTAGAAACGAATTCCAGGAACACAATTGGCCAGCCAGTGGAAAATTGTGAAAATGTGTTTAAAATAAAGACTATGTTTCAAAGACTGTAAGTAATGATTCAACATATCAAATACCTATGAATTTCAAGGTGATAAAGCACTAGTTTTATTGTGAGTATTGTGATTTATTGGACTTTATACACAAACATTATTTCTTCTTTAACTGAATTTAAACACTAAGTAGTCAGGTGAGATTAAACAAGAGGTTTTTTTTATGATGGCCCTGAAGCGCTCACCTGATGAAGGTGGCCATATTTTTTTTAGCAAACATGGCTTGAACAACTTTGAAAGAGGATGCCTGTTTAACATTTTTAAAATTGGACGAGAAAATTTGCAGAATATTATTTTCAAAGTTTTCCCTATAACAATATATTAGGCCTGATATCTAAGCTCTAGCATGAAGCATTTTAGAAGGAGAGTTTTCACCTTTATATAGGCATGTAAAACAAGACAACCTTTGGGAAGGACCAAATAACTTATAATTTCACAGGTAGATTATAAGATTATAATTCACTGAGAAATCCCTATAATTGATGGAAAAGCATATAAGAAGGAATACTACTTTATGATGTAGGCGAAATATCTATGCTCTGTCAATTGTACTTCTGAAGAAGAAGGTTATTTCAGTTTCACTATATACATATTAGGAAAACTGCCTCTGCCCACTAGTGGCCATGTTTTTTACTGATCAAAATATTTTGAACAACTTTGACAGAAGGTCACCAAAGGAACACTTCTGTTGCCATAGCAATCAGAGCTCTGCATGGAAAGCAATTCATGGACAATTTTGATAGAAGACCACACAAGTAACATCTCTGTCTTTACAGCTTAACTTAAATTGGCGAAGCTGTAAAGAAGATGTCGTTTGAAGCAAGTGTTGATGGATGAACAAAAGACAGTAGGACAATGGACAAACTCTGGCTCAGGTGAGCTAAAAAGAGGAGTTCAAAGACTGAAGAATCTACAGTTTTTTAGATAACATTCAATGATTTTTCACAAGTAAAAGCACTGGCTATAGAAGAGAATATTTTCAATCGAAGGGGGGTGGTATAACTGAACAACAAATTTCTCAAAAACAAGTGAGCAGCACGCAGGGAAGGTGCACACAGGTATGCAGTAACTTTCATGTCAAGTGCAAGCAGCATTAAAAAAATTGTTGTAAATAATTCTGAGCTGTAGGTTTATTTTAATTAAAGACGTTCTTCCTACATTTAATCAAGTTAATGTTTTTTATCAACTGCCAAACATGTCATGCCTCTAGTAGTTCCTGAGATATGGACTTTTAATTGTAATTGCACACAAAACTTTCACCAGAATTTCAATGTCTAAACAGGGTCATAACTTGCGAGAAATGCAAAACAGTTATCTAACCTGATTATTTAAAAGGGTGTGATGGTAGGGAAGCCTTGAATAAAGTTTAAATACAATACATCAGGTAGTAACTGAGTTGTAGTGTAATATGTAAAGTTGCACACAAAACCTTAACCAGAATTTCTAAGTCAAAAAAAGGGCCATAATTAGCATGAAATGCAAGGCAGAGTTATCTAACTTGATTAGTTACATAGGTGTGATGGTTGGGAAGCCTTGAAGAAAGAAGTAACTGAGCCATGGTGTAAGATACAAAGTTGCACACAAACATTAATGAGAGTGTAAAATTGTTGCCAGGGTGAGCAGAATAGCTCTCATATTCTTCGAATAGAGCTAACAAGAAGTATATCATAAATATGAAACTAGTGCATATGTATTGCTTGAGCTTTTTGACAGGTAATATCTCATTAGCAAACAGGTGGCTGATGATGTATCTACAATGTTACTGATTCAGGGTATCAGTGCAGTAACGTTCTTATTACAGTATCTGATTCATAACTGCTGTCAACACACCCTTGCAGACAAGCTGTGTTGATTGGAATGAAATGCAAATATTGGCATTCATGTATAACACATCTTCTTGGCATTCCACATGCACACCTGAATCAATTTCAATTCGATCCCAATACTCTACCAATGATAAGACATTTTTTTCAAATGGTAACATACAGAAATATTTAAGCAGAAGCAAAGGAAGATGTATTTTTTATACAGACTTCTTAAAGGCATTGGATGACTGAATAAAAAATATCTGCGGTCATGTTTGTCAAGAAATGGTGTACAAGGAAAATGTCCAGGCATATCTGACTCAATGTATCATATCTAACACAATGTATCGTATGTGTTAGAGTAAACAGTGGCTTAACAGACTTTTTTCAGTATAACATTGGAAACCATCAATGTTGTGTTGGTTCACCCAATACATTTTCTTTATTTATCAATAACATAGTTATTTATCTTAGAAATAAATGTGGTTCCGGTATTCACATAAACAATGACATTGATGAGATCTACACCCTGATGTTTGCTGATGATGTCCCAGTGAAGCTGACACTAAGTTAAACTCACAACGCCAGATCAACTACATTAATGACTTTTGTAAAGACACTTGCATGAACATAAATCTGGACAAATAATGTTGTTTCAGAATGGTGGAACTATACCTGCCTATGAGAGATGGACATTCTGAGGCAACTAAATAGAAAGAGTGCATTTCTATAAATACCTTCATGCATGTTTCATATCTAAAATGGCCTGAACTAAAACAAACAAAATGTTAGCCCAGCAGCTGCTGTTTGCATATCAAATACCAGAAAAGCTCTGGTTATGTCTTTGCTAACTAGTTATGCTCAGAAATTGTTTGACTGTATTGTCGTACCAATTTTATGTTACTCTGCTGATGTGTAGGGATTCCAATATTCTTAATGTATCTAAAGAGTGCAACCCAATATCCGTAAACGTATATGTTGCTTAGATATGTACCAAATTTTGCTGATCTTGCTGAATGGCAGTAAAGTAATTGCGAGTTTTATATATGGCTAGATGTATTAAATACTGGGTTAAGCTTACCACAATGTGGATCCATAGATATCCAACACAGACATATAAGATGTTAGATTCTTTAGATAAACTGGTAGAACCACATGGGCTACACATATAAAACAATTATTGTTCTAGTTCATTTTGGGATATGCATGGCTAGCAATTAGTTGATGATACCATTACATTTACTTATTTGTTTAAAACAAATACTAAATGCAAAATATTTTATTACAGAAATTTTAAAACACTATTCGATGTTGAGTAGTACCTCCTATCTACCTATCAACCAAATCTATATAAAAGAGTGTTATCTAATTTTATATGTTCAGGTCTTTCTTTGACTATTGAGACAGGTCAACATCAGAACATTGACAGAGAACTTAGACACTGCAGTCACTGATCAATATCAAATACCTATACTGTTGAGTATGAAATTCCTTTATTATTACTTTGTCCCTTATATACTAATCTAAGACAAAGGTTTTTCCTGCATTCATGGTTTTGTGACCAATTGTTTTACAACATTATGTCGAGTAGAGACAGCAACAATATTTATTGCCTGTCAAAATTTATATATAAAGCATTCCTATTTAGATAAGTCTCGATAAACTGATAAACTGTGAATGTAGTATTACCATTATTTGTGTATCCTTAGTTAGATGTATCGCTGTCTATATGCTTAACTGTTCTGTGTGCATATTTATGTGTATTTACTTAATGTATTTGTTTACTTTACAAATAATTCCATGTTGTAGATGATTTATGAGGTTGTCACTAATATTTTGAATTAACATGTATCTATATTTTTGCTGGTGGCCTTATGTTACATATAAACAGTAATCAATTGCCAACAAACCCACTAAATGAGCACCGATCAATTCAGTTTACATGATGCCTTTTCTAACTCAGCAGATATATTGACTGCCATCAAACTTAACAACAAGACACAAACAAATAACAATCTACCAATCAAACTACTGCAGTATCAATCAGTATGACTATAAATAGAACACAGCACTATTTATAAATTAATGTTACCAAACAATATGTTGGTTGTGACCACAAAGAAACCAACTGCCAGCTGTATGATCAATTTACATGAGAACAACAATTTTCTTAGAGCTTAAAAAAAACCCACATAGATCTACCGTACCAAATTTTTTGACCTTAAATTATACAACACTGAGGTCAATTTGAACTGAATATTTCCCTTCTTATGATCTCAAGTAGTGTCCAATAATGAAATAACAAACAAAACACAGTATTTCAATAATTCCAAAAATATCTTGAAAACTATCTTCAGTGATGGATATTTTTTAATAAGTGGTTGTTTAGTAAGACATAATAGCTAATGTGCAATTATAGTAAAAGTTGTTAGCCATCACAAGCTACACAGCAGCTGCAAATATAATTAAATGGGAATGTTTGAATCCAGTAACTAAGTGTTATCAAATAACACATTTTCAAATTATCATTTTTGTACTGACTTAGTTTACAATTTAATGTAATTAATAGCAAAGTTCTAGCTTATCACAGAAGACTTTTTAAGTTTTCACTATGTCTATGTAAAACTAGCCTGACCCTCTGGCAGCCATGCTTTTCAACCAACCAACAATGTTTGAAGAAATATGATATTGGGTCACCTAAGGATCATATCTGAGAAATTCTTTTGAAATTGGGCAGGCAGTTTCACATGAGAAGATAATCAAAGTTTGCCATTTAGCCTCACAGTAAAAAAAAACTTGCCTATAGCCCCCTGGCAGCCATATGAATATGCAAACAAATATGGTTTGAAGAAATCTGATAAAGGGTCACCTAAGGATCAATTCTAAGAAGATTTCAAAGCTTCTTCTTTCGGTTGCCATGGCAACCAGAGTTCTGTGTGAAAAATGTTTAAGAAATCTAAAAGAGGACCAACACAGAAACATTCCTGGGAAGTTTGATTAAAATTGGCCACATAGTCTATGAGAAGAAATTGTTTGAAGGAAAATGCTAACAGCGGATGGAAGATAATTTTGATTGTCACAATAGCTCACCCTTGAGCATATCATGCTCAAATGAGCTTATAAGTTTTAACTAAATGAATCAAATAGGAGCCATCTGGGAATACTTTGTTAGCATATCCTTTGCTACCCTTCTCCAGCATTCAATATGTACAATCGTAAATTTCCAATAACTTGCAGAATCAATGTATGCCAAAAAATAGTTTATACCATCATGTAGAAGTCTCAGCTCAGCCCACCAGTTTTGTACCTTCAGTAGAAGTTTGCAAGTTTAATCCCATCTCAACACACCAGTACAAGTTTGCAAGATAATCCTATCCCAACCCACCTATTTAAGAAGTAAAAATTTGTACCTGCAGTAAAAGCTTGCAAGATAATCCTATCTCAACCCATCAGTTTGTACATTAAGAAATTTTGATGAAAGACTTTGCGATGTTCAGATGCCAAGTGACTGGATTCCAACAAAACAATAGAGTAACCACTCCACACTAGAGGTAGAGGGGATAATTTATAAATTTCTACTAACCTTTTTCTCTATCAGATCCTGCCAGTTGATTGGCCTAAAGAATGGATGGGCTTTAATCTCTTCCACATCTGCTTCACTGCCACCAAGTCTGGAGACAAACATGAATACATACTTAAACTGGTACTAGATAACACTTTCTACCAATGCAGCTCTAACAACATAAGGCAAACAAGAACAAATCAAAGAATACAACTAGAATCATTAAGTATACTGAATATTACAAACTCACCTTAGGTTAATATCAATAGTAGTGTATCAGAAATGAAGCAATATAAAAAAAAAGATCAGTGAAACAAACTTTTTCAATCATTAACTGCTTAACTTTCATCAGTTTCAATCAGATACATACCACAACTTAAGTTGGTATTAAGGGTCGAAATTTTATGTGACTAGGGTCCATCAGAATGCGATGATGTTAAACCATAACTGTATCAATACAGTCCTGCAAATATGCTGGAGAATCGTTATCTCGGTCCAATGTTGTTGATAAGGCTGAGAGCTCAAATTGAGCTATTTCTTGGGCATGTTTTTAGGAATGAAGATGCTATTTACATAAAGTGTAATAATTCATTCCAATCCAACTTGCATAGAATTATATATTTAAACACTATTCAGCTGCAAAACTGATTTATACATATATATATATATAAATACTGTGGGATTATAAGCAAACTTTCAATATCAAGTAACAATGTTGTATCAAAGTAAAACATTAGCCTTACCTCTCTTTCGGATTTTTGATTAGCATTCCGCCTAATAAACTTTTTGCATCTTCTGATAGAGTACGAGGAAATTTGACTTGCTGAAGTAATATCAGTTCAAATAACACATCATGATCTCTGTTATAAAATGGTAACCTGCCACACATCATTTCATACATAACAACACCTGTGCCCCACCAATCCACAGCCCTGCCATAATCATTGTCTTCTAGTACCTGTAAAAGACAAGTACAACTTATTAAAGAATTTCATGACAGTAGTATAGCATTATTCCTGTGATATCTCTCATATTGACTTTTCAAATACTTGTTTTAAGATAAATACATACCATGACATACATTAAAAGCTACTGAAAGTCCAGATATGACCTAGGATATCGAATATCTGATGACTGTTGCAAATGTTGAGATATATTCAGGAAACATGTATGCACTATGACTGGTAGTGATACTTGTGGTAATCTTTACAAAAAGTCACTCAAATTTAGTAATTTTACCTATAAAACTTACCCCGTTAGCCAGGGCGTAGATGTTTTTAGCTTGGTTTCAGTAACTTCATGTGAAAAATTCACACAATAACTGTAAAGAGCTTCATCCTGAAACCTCTGGCATTCATGTTATTTTCATAATTACAAACTTTGGCAGCTGTTTTGAAACCTGACTTTTTAACCAAATTTGGAGTTTAGTCACTTCAGTGCCACTTTTCCTTATTCTGAATCAATCTGCAATCGTTGCTGGTGCCTTTCATTAACAATGACTCTACCCTTTATGAGTGACAACTCTCAAAATATCATCGTTAGTTTGGTCTTTGACAGGATCTTCCAACATTCTAAGCTTACTGACAATATATTAAACCATGGCAAATTAAAGCCAAAAAGAAATTTTCCATGTTCAAAAAAACAGTAACACTGACTAAAGCAAGTTTTAAATATAATAGCGAGCATTGTTTTCCTATGAGCTATAAACATATTAAGTTGGTGAAAAACATTAACCCTTAGTTTAGTTAAAAAGAATATTTAGAATTGAAATTATGTGAAACAATTTTCTTCATCTCTTCATATGGTACAAATTTGTGCCATGCCGTTAAAACAATGTCTCAATACATGACAATTAGCATGCTTGTCTGTTTGTTTATTTGTTTGGGTTTTCAGTCACCCTGACATTTGTTAGTCAATTGTCCCATGAAACGTAAGAAGTGTAGTGGAAGAAAGTAGTTAGATTGCAGATGATGACTTTTTATTTGTGCTGCTGTTATTTTACCTCAGGAGCAAGGTACTCTGGTGTTCCACAAAACGTTTTTGTGCTGGCCCCATAAAACATTTCCTCTTTGCAAAGTCCAAAATCTGCTATTTTTATATGACCGTCTTTGTCTAGTAATAAATTCTCGAGCTGGAGAAAAAAAATGAAATGTTTTCAATTAAAGCTAGCACATGTTGGATGTGGCAATAGTATGAATATGTTAATCAGACAAAAGAAGCCATACATAAAAAATAACAAGTACAACTGTATCTGTTTTCTTTTAGACTGTGTTTTTTATTAAAACTCAAATATGCTGTAAGAAATTAAATGGGATCAACCTTAAGTAAATTCATATGTTATAGTTAAAGATATGTCTGTTATCACCTTTTGTTATGTTTAAAATAATGTAAAAGATGATAAAATAATATTGTGGTTTAAGAAAAAAGTATATGTTAAATTGTAAGCTGAAGAATGGGTTTTAATTTTGACAAAGTTGTTTTCTTTTACCCTTCTTCAGAGTTTATTTTTAAGAGTAGAATAATCTGCCTTTTCAAATTAAGTCAAGCTTAACACCAGTTTCACAAGACAAAGTCTCTCTTATACTGTACAACATGTTACAGAATACAGGGAAGTGGCTTCAATCATTTAACCACATCAGATAACGGCTAGTACTGATGGCAGATAAACATGAATTCAGACCTGATAGATGTTCATACTTAGACATACTACATTTCACCCGCTAGAGTAAATGTGAAGCAATTAACTGTTCAGAAGATATGTAACATAAAAGTCACACCAAGCTTACCTTTAAATCTCTGTAAACAATATTATTTTCATGAAGGTACCCCAAGGCTGATATAATCTCTGCCCCATAAAATTTGGTCCTCTCCTCCGCAAAGACACGTTCACGTGATAAATGGAAAAACAGTTCACCACCATTGACATACTCCATCACAAAGCAAAGTCTGTCTGGGGTTTGAAATGAATACTTAAGTTGCTGAAATAAAAATTTACAATAATATGTATACACTTTACCTAAAGCACATGTTTCTGAATGTCATTTTAACAATATGACCATGGTTGCTTCATTTCTTTTTCAGTTCTACCCATTAATTACCTCTGCCACAGAAGTTTGTAGGTCAAACCTTATCAACATATAAAATAATACTGCACAGTTCTATTTTACTAATATATTACATCACAAATCTAACCAACTACATGTACTTCTAAAAGTAAACTGAAAACTTGTACTCATTGAGACAAAAATAAAGCAGGAAATCAACTGAAGCCTAAATAAAGAAGAAAACCTTGTTAAGGTAAAAATGATTATTAATTTAATTGATAAGTCAATTAATTGATTGATAATTCAATATCCAATATTGAATAAATAATCGATTATTAATCGATTATTTTTGAAAGTAATCGAATCTGTCCAGGATTTAGGCTTTTGATGTCAGGATAAAGTGACCAGCCGGGGTTCAGCCCCCACTTGTATCAGTGCTATACACTGGGCACGTTAAAGAACCATAGTCCTCTACAGAAGAGTTCTGCGTATCCGCTTCCCTCTCTCTGGGATGTCCATTAGCCCTAACTGGCAGAAAGTGACGTAAATGAAACAAAGAATCTGAGAGGCCTTCATTAGACACTGAGCACTAGTTTTTTCTAGGAAATGGACTAAAAAATGTTACTAAAGCCAAATGCTGTTATCATTATTGAAGTAAAATAAATAAGTTTAAAGCTCTGTAATATATTTCTACAAGTACTTACAGTTAAGAATGGATGATTGGTTGTCTGTAGAACTCTGTTTTCAGTCAATGTGTGAGCCACCTCATCCTGAAGAAAGAAACAAATAAGCATTAGCTTGAATTGTAGTTTGTTTAAATTCAATAAGTATGTCACCAAATTGTAGCCACTTAACATTTTGAATGCTACAAACAAAACAGGTCCAAGATGCAAAGATGTTTAGAAAGAAAGTGTCAAACTAAAAATCCAGCATTGTTAGGGGCTCAATCATGATGTATTAAAAAAAATATTTTTAGCCAACTCAGCAGAAAAATTTTATTATCTAGAAATTAGGACTCCAATCAAAGTGTAAGAATATATATCCTTAGAAATATACACATTATCATTTTCAGAAATTATGTTATGTAAACTTGACTATATACATCAGATGTATGTTAAATGTACAAATTATCAACATATGATATTTTTCACAAAAGAGCCTCCATAGGTTGTAATCCTGCTTGATTTTTCCACTGCTTGAAAAGAAGTTTTTTGAGAAATCCCTTTTCAAGAAAGGCTTAAATAGCATATTTTTTTTAGATTTATTTTATTTGAACATTTTTATGGGTAGAGATTTATTTTAAAAGTTTGTTTAAAATAAGTTTTGCTTCAACTTGATTATTTTGGGTGGCAAAAAGTAGGTCTAGAGGTGAAATGTGTGTGTGTGTGTGTTTATCATAGTTTACAAGTGTGATAAGTTTGGTAGCTTTAGTTTTAATGGTATGTTAGATG
>JAULCC010578579.1:0-10503 GCA_032358795.1 Nuttallia obscurata
AGCAAATGTTTACAGTTTTTGTCTTGGTTTTGATGCATGTTTTGACGTCACGGTCACGTGGTATTGCTACACTGACTTAGCAGATAGGAATGCCTGAAGGCCATAAACTACTCTACATGTATGTATTCGGCCAGATCAAAAGAATTGACTTAGTCTAGCTGGTAAATTGCTCAGTCATTATCAGATCAGGTCCCTCTCACCCACACACACACACACACCACCACCACCACCACCACCCCACCACATAAAACAATAGGAAGAATAGCCTGCCAAAATACACCCGTTCAATGCTTTTAACAATCCACGCAGTTTTAAATAGTTATACAATGTGTGGCATTGTCTGATCTCAATGTAATCACAAAACATATTGTATCTATTTATAAATACACAATCCAACATGTTTGGTTATTTCAAAGCTGGTTCCAGCTGACTTCTTTATTTTTACTTCCGTGTAGTTCAAGCTTTATTCTGTCACTAATTTCAACGACTGCTGTATGTATTGTATTCGAATGAGAAACGCTAATCCGATTTATTACAAGAGCAAAAATGCGGGGATCAAATAGTTGGAAACGTGCAAAGATATGTAATGTTTTACTTATCGTTGTGTCACTCGTGCAACCCGTAATCACACAAACTATGATGGTAAAGGGAAATGTAACGATAGCAGGTATGTTCTTATGTATATTCTATGTTAAAAGAAATTGTTTGATTTTAAAATTAATCGAGTCTTTCATTTTGACTGATTTTTTCAAATTATGATTGCAACTTTTTCAGGCAAATTGTCTATTTCTTTAATAAGTTATTACATATATACAATATATATGTAATGTGGTTACCGTCAGGACTCACGTTAACCTTTAGCCTGCTGAAAAAAAATGTCGTCTGCTTAAACTGTCGTCTGTCTGAATTATACTATTCATTGGATTCGCCCAATATTTGGAGAAACAATCGGCCGAATGTCAAACAGTTTGGATCCGGATTAGACGCCGATTTACTCGGCGTCTAATCTGGATCCAAGCTGTTTGCATATTCTATCACTGTCGCGCTTAGTAGGCCTCGCGTTAATTGGTCGGGTTACCGCAATGTCTCACCTTAATTGGCAAGCGTTTAATCAATTCTCTTTCACATGGCGTTTTCAGGAATGTTTGAGATATATCAGGCAATCAATGGGAACTGTGGAGAAATAAATCCTGCATCTGTTATTGTGATGGAAGCAGTGAGATGGTATATTGAACAGCTTAACGCCGCCAACACACTTCCCTTTTCTTTAGGTGAGTTACCTTGCCAGCATGGCTACTCTGAATAAGGAGAACAAGCACTTAGTACAAATAGTTAAATTTGTTTTGTTTTATTTGGAATTTTATGTCTCTTTAACAGTATTTCAGTCATATCGCGACGTCCAGCTCATTACATGTGAAGGAAGACCCCGGTGGATCCCTTCACTATTTCAGACACAGAGTGCACCCGGGTCCAACCGCAAGCCAGCTGGAAGGCTTCCTCACTTGAAAACTCCGAAAGACCCAGACCGGGATTTGAACCAACAGCGGTGAGGGGCTTAGAGATTGCAAGTCCACCCGACCACGGAGGTCCCACAAATAGTTAAAAGGTTTATCTCACATTAAAAGTTGGGTATGACGTTTACGATTCTCAATGGGAGCTTAAATATAAAAAAAAAACTAAACTGACAAAGTAGGCTATCACGTCAACTTAAAAACAAAATTTGACAAGTCTTAGTTCTACCTCCCATTCAAATATGAGTAAAATTGAAATGCTACCCTTCACTAATTCATAATAACTTCCCTGGTATGTTGAAATAGTTTCGTTACATATCTTAATTCTTCTTCCACGAATATTTCACAATTTTCAACGAAGTCAGTTCACCTAACCGTGTCCAAGGAGTCCTTAACAAGGACATAGCAAATATCCGCAAGTAATTGACACTAACCCACTTCCAACAGTGCTGAGAGATGAGTGATCATGCGTGCGTCGGAACTACATTACTTAACCCTTGGCCTGCTGAAAAAAGTGTCGTCTGCTTAAACTGTCGTCTGTCTGGCTTTAAAAACCATCGGATTCGCCTAATATTTGGAGAAACACTTGGCCAAGTGTCAAACAGCTTGGATCTGGATTAGACGCCGGGTCACTCGGCGTCTAATCTGGATCCCAACTGTTTGCAAATTATATCACGGTCGCGCTTAGCAGGCTAAGGGTTAACTACTTAAACAGCTTTAACTTTAACTTTAACTGCGGAATTTGAGTACGGGCGGGGATCGATATAGTGACACATTGACTTATGACCGAACGGGGATTATATTTGTGGCCCCTGGACATATGACCGGGCGAGAACTTTTTTGTGTGAACATTAGACATAACCGGGCGGGAATTATATTTGTGACCCCTCGACATATAACAGGGAATTATATTTATGACCCCCTGGACACAAAACCGGGCAAGGATTATATTTGTGACCCCCTGGAAATATGACCAGGAGGGAATTATATTTTTGACCCCCTGTACATATGACCGGGAGGGAATTATATTTGAGACCCCCTGTACATATGACCGGGAGGGAATTTTATTGGTGACCCCATGTACATATGTCCGGGAAGGAATTATATTTGTGACCTCCTGTACATATGACAGGGAGGGAATTATATTTCTGACCCCCTATACATATGACCGGACGGGAATAATATTTGTGGCCCTTATACATATGACCGCGGGCGTAAATTATATTTTTTTTATCGGGGGGGGGGGGAAAGATGATATATGTGACCCCTAGACATATGACCGGGCGGAAATTATATTTGTGACCACTGGACTTATAACCTGGCGGGGATTATATTTGAGACCCTTGGCATATGATCGGGCGGCGATTATACCTGTAAACGTTTGACTTAATACCGGGCTTGTGTGACCCCTGGACTTGGGGGTTATACTTGTCATTCCTGGTCTTATGACTGGTCGGAGATTAAACCTTTGACGCCAGGACTTATGACCGGGCGAATATCGAACCAGTGACCACTAACTATACTTATGTCTTGGCGGGAATTGTAATTACGACCGGGCAGGTGTCGAATCAGTGACCCCCTCGACTTATCACTCGGCGGGGATTGTATTTGAAACCCCCAACTTATGATTGGGTGGAGATTGTACATATGACTCCTAAAAATGACCGGATGGAGGTCAAACCAGTGACTCCAAGACTTATGACTGGACGGGGATAGAACAAGTGCTCCTGGACTAAAGACGGGGTGGAGATAGAACCAGTTGCACCTAGACTTATATCTTGACAGAGATTATACATGTGACCTTAAGTTATGACCCAGCGGGAATCAAACCGGTGACACAAAAACTTATAACTAGGCGGGTGTAGAACCAGTGACCCATGAACTTATGGCTCGGTGGGAACAGTTTTATTGACCCCAGTTCTTATGACTTAGCGGGAATTGTATTTTTGAGCCCTACACTTATGAGTGGGCGGGGAAAGAACAGCGGCCCTAGATTTCTGACAAGGCGGGGATAGAACCAGTGATCCTAATACATATTACTAAGTTGGAATAGAACCAGTGACTTCTTGACTTATGACCAGGCAGGAATAGGACCAGTGTCTTCTTGACTTATGGCCAGGCAGGAATAGAACCAGTGACCTCTTGACTTATAACCAGGAAGGAATAGAACCAGTGACTCCTTGACTTATGACCAGGCAGGAATAGAACCAGTGACCTCTTGACTTATGACCAGGCAGGAATAGAACCAGTGACTCCTTGACTTATGACCAGGCAGGAATAGAACCAGTGACCTCTTGACTTATGACCAGGCAGGAACAAAACCAGTGACTTCTCGACTTATGACCAGACAGGAACAGAACCAGTGACCCCTCGACTTATGACCAGGCAGGAACAAAACCAGTGACTTCTCGACTTATGACCAGGCAGGAATAGAACAAGTGATCCTAGACTTTTGACAGGGAGGGGTTCAAACAAGTGACCCCCGTAGTTATGAAGAGCATATTCCCACTACAACGCCGAGCTAAGTCGAAGTATTCATTAGATGATGTTTAAACTTCTTACATTAGTGTGTCGATTACCATCAGGTCTCACCTACATGGGTCCGTTTCCGTCAGGTCTCATCTTAATTCGGTTACCACCAGGTTTCACCTATAACTTGTCACACATTTAGGGGTCAGTTATCGCCAAGTCTTACCTACATTGGTCGGTTACCGGCAAGTCTCACATTTACGGTTCAGTTACTGCAAGTCTCACCTTAGTGGGTCGGTTACCGCCAAGTCTTATCTTAATGTGTATTCTTACTTAAGAAGGTATCCTGGTTACCGTCAGGTCTCGCTATGATTGATCGGTTACCGCCTGGTCTCAGTTTAGTCACCGTCAAGTCTCACAATAGTAGGTCGGTTACCGCCAGGTCTTACCTTAATGGGTAAATTACCGCCAGGTCTCATCTTTATAGGTATGTAACCTGAAGATATACAAAGCAGTTTGAATACCTCAGTATCATACTGCAATTAATGGAGGATAGAAATGAATAGAAACAAAACCAAAATTGATGTATGTAGAAAAAGAAGGAAAGTGGCTGACAATAAAATATATGAAATATTCTAAAATGAATTTAACTACTTACATGCTGATGTTGTTATCCACATGCAAGATCGCTTGTTTTAAACAATTAATATAAATATGGACTATCGTTAAAAGCTATGAAGGTGATACTGTCTAATATCAGAAAAAAACGATTTTAATTCTAAAACATATTTGCAAATGTTTTATGCTTTTGTGGCTTGATTTAAATTATGGTTCACAAGTTTGTGGATAAACAAGATCAAAATATTTTGAAAAGAATCAATTTGATGTTTCGTAAAAGTCAACGCTTGTAGCTATGGAAATTTTGGCGAAGCTTTCCCTAATATGTGAATACATCAAAATAATATTAGATGGAGGTACACACCCCTGAAAATATTATCATCAATTATGTTATTTACACAGCCAAGCACGGTAAATATGTCAAAGAAACAGTCAATCACCGACGATCTTTACAAATGACGTACGTCTTGGATCAAATCCTCATTCAATCTGCTTTTAAAGTAACATATGAATACATTTGAATAGTGAGAGCCGCCAGTGTTCACAAGATATGAATGCAAGTCTCTATTTGATCACCATTCAACTATCACATGAATAGAAATGTGTAATGGGTTATCCTGTATGATATTTGCATCAATGATGAGAAACTGTATAGTTTAAATCAATAAAAAAATGAATCTTGCATTTTGTAACCGTCACGTATCACATAAATAGGTTGGCTTACGTATAGTCGTTCGTAAATTAGCCGGTCATTGTTAGATCTTACATGTACCTAACTTGGTCGGTTACCACCAGGTTTCATCTAAAAGGCCGGTTACTGGCAGATCTTGCCTAAATCGGTCGGGAGGCAGGCTTTATTTGGTTCAAGCAAGTTTAAATTAAGCAAACAAATGAGTAATTATTGGCCTTAATTACAAGACGTGTATATTACAAATAATAAATATCTTACAACACGAAACTTGGCATATTTAGAATATTCATTATAATCACGAAGACAGAATACTTAGAAGATTTACAAGACGGCAAGGAGCACCGCACGAGAAAAACTATCACCGAACTACTATGCAGAATACCGTCCGGTTAGCTCCAATAGTAGGGTATCCGCTTTCGGTTCGGGAGGCTGTGGGTTCGATCCCCGGCCCGGTCATACCAAAGACTTTAAAATGATTGTAATTGCTTCCCTCCTTGACGCTCAGGATTTAGGGTTAGCATTACGAATGGTTTGTCGGTGACAGGATAATGTGGCCGGCTCGGGTTTAGCCCCAACGTGTATCAGTGCTATACACTGGACACGTAAAAGAACCATAGAGTTCTGTGTATCTGCTTCCCACTCTCTGGGGCGTCCATTAGCCCTAGCAGCTGGCAGAAAGTGACGTTATCAATATAAACAATGCATAGTATGCTTTATTTATGCTACAATCTATGTTGAAGGTACTATAAAGAATCGGGCAATATACCGTAATATCCTCCACACACTCCCCACCCACTCATTCCGTAATGCAAATTGCATACGGAATTAATGGGAGATATCACTTCCGGGGGATATTCCGGTATATTGCCAAATATCGCGCATCTTGCTTCTTTGTTTGTATCGAATATAATATATTTTTCAGGTTTCAGGGCGTATAGCACATGTGGGAACACTGGGCGTGCCGGGAATTACGCAACAGAAATACTAGCAAGATACCGAGCGGCTAAAGCTGCTCCCGGTACAGAGGATTTAATCGCAGGTAGGTCATGCGTGTGAGTGCGTATGTGTGCGTATATGTGTGTGTACTGCTGTGCTCTAGCGCGAGTGAAGTGTAGTGGTGCGTGTGGGGGAGGGGGCGCAAGGGTTAGGTGGGGGTGTAGGTGAGTTGGGGTTTGTGTGGGTGGGGGAGGTTGGTATGTTGAGGTATTTGTGTGTAAGTACCTTTTTTTTATGTGAACATAGTTTCTGCAAAAATAACACTGACACTTGAAATTTTAAGCCAATATTATATTTTAAACAGTAGATAGACTGAATTGTGTCAGTAAAAGCCTTAACAAATTGTATGCTATTAAACTTCCTTTAAAACCTTTCTCATTGCGGGAATTATATACACAAAAGGTGTTTACCCAATATTAACGATGAATTTAGGTCGCAGTATTTTTTCTGAAAGCCCTCCTGTCACAGATGAGCTCCCACCGATTGAAACCTTCGAAATCATCCCATGTCATTTCTTACTTACATACACTGGGTAGAAAAAGACTAACCTTGCCTGTACAAAACTAAATATAGCAACAAAACACTGCTAATTGAAGCTCAATGGTGTGAATAGACCATATAGCGTTACCTTACAGATGTAAATTGTTTAGAGCACGAAACTACGTTATGGTATAGATTCATCAACCGAATTGTCGTCTGCTGATAAAGTGTTCGTCTGACAACATTTTCAAATTTTGTCTTTTCTATGTACTTTCTTTTAAATGATATTAATATAAGTGGCAAACAGTTTATATCTCAGATCAGATGCCGCGTTTTGCGGCTGTTGATATTTATCCGTATTGTTTGCTAAGGTACATGTAGTTATTGTCATTTTGGTTTGTAGTGGCACTCATGCATATTTCGTATACAATCGTGTTTATAAATAGAAAACTAACGAATCGAATTGACTCACGATGTTCACGATTTAAACAATGAAATTGGGTTTGAAATCACATAATATCTTCAGATACTCGACTGTCGATTAAACATCCGCAAACACCCGAACTAGCTTACGATTGTTTCCGAACAGTAATGAGTGCCACTTCAAACCAAATAGATACAAAGGCCGATAATTTGGTTTTTAAGTCAGGTAGCCGGGTGTAAAAGTCAGGTAATTTTGCATAATGATATACGTCAGGTAGCCGGGTGTACAAGTCAGGTAATTGTGCATGTAAGTCAGGTAGCCGGGTGTGAAAGTCAGGTAATTGTGCAAATAAATCAGGTAGTCGGGTGTAAAAGTCAGGTAATTGTGCATATAAGTCAGGTAGCCGGGTGTAAAAGTCAAGTAGCAGGGATTATAAGTCAAGTAAAAAACACCTAATTACTATATGTCAGACAGCAGTTTGTATATATCCGGTGTTTAGTATAAACATCAGACAGTGCTTAGTGTGAAGAAATTAGGTAATTTGGTCAGATAGCAGGTGTGTACGTCAGGTAATTGTTATATCAGTCAAATAATTGAAATTTTTGTCAGGCTGTTGTGTCTATAAGTCAAAGTTTACGGCGCATATGAATCAGATAATTTGGTGTATGAGTCACTTTGTCAAGTGTATAAGACAGTTATGTGTACCGATCAGATAATGATATGTATATGTCCGGTATTTTGGCTGCATAAGTCCGGTATTTGTTTGTATAAGTCTTGTAATTGTGTGTATAAGTTAATAAGCAAGATGTAAATGTTAAACAATTGTGTGTAAACGTTACCTAGCAAGATATATAAGTCTTGTAACTGAGTGTATATAAGGATATTGGGTGAATAGGTAAAAAATCTGAGTGTAAAAGTCGAGTGATCACTTATTATGTGTATAGATAAGATTATTTTGAGTATATGGCATGTTTCAGTATGTCTAAGTCAGATATTGAAGTGTATAGGTCAAGTGTATAAGTTCGATAATCTGTGTATAGACCAGTTCACTTGGTTTATAAGTCAGGTTAGTGTCTGTATAAGCTTTGTAATTTATAAAGACTTTAGACTTTTATATTTCATTAATGGGTCACATATATGGATTTACCATGATGAAAAATACATATTACAGTACAAAGCAAAATATGTTATACTTGGGCGTAGTTTCGACATACAAGACACTTATGATTCTATAATACAAATTTATCACATGACGTTGCTTATTTCCGGTGTAATATAATCATCACGTATTTTCTTATACAACCAACACGTTACATATAAAAACCGATTTACTCGGGCTATAATTATATTCATCCGCGGCATAGTTTACAGGATAAAACTAGCCGTTGCCTTGAAGTTAAGAATTTTTTATTTATTTATTGAGTTTTAAGTTTTATGCAGCTCCGAATTCTAGACAGGGGTTTATAGACTTTTTCTTCTAAAATGTGGATCTACTTTTTGGCTCATTATTATCAATAGATATACCATAGCGTCGGTCTTTGGTCAACGTCATGCATTAGAAATAGCTAAATGGAATTTCCAGCCGTCTTCTTCCTTTATTGTAGAATCATGTGATAAAAAGAATATCAGATTCGTTTTCACTTTATGTAAATTTTTATTAGACTCGTCTTGGAACTTTTATTAAGCTCGCCAAAGGCTCGCTTAATAAAGATTCCTGGACTCGTCTAATGAAATTTTATATGAAGTGAAAACTCATCAAATATCCTCTATATACTTGGGCGTAGTTTCGACATACGAGACACTTATGATTCTATAATACAAATATACATCATGGTTTAAACGTAACAAGCGTATCAATATAACATTGTCTAAACAGTTGGTACATAATGTAAAAATAAACGTCTAAAGTCTAACGCTGCTAATTATGGTAGTCAATTAATTTAGGTAAAATCGATCAACTGGAATTATTTTTAGCTAAATTGAACAGTCGTTTTGACTGAATGAGTAACTCGGCATCTAATCTGGATCCAAGCTGTTTGCAAATTATGTCACGGTCGCGCTTAGCAGGCTAAAGGTTAAAAGCTCTACAGAGTTTCCACGTTTCATGATTTTTAAAATGCACGATGACAAACCTTTTTGAAGATGATCGGCAGTCATTATATAAATCAATTTTTGTTCAGATGTGTAATGATTGACATTAAATTTCCGTTTAACCACTGAACATGAAAGTGTATATCCTATGTCACGTGCTCAAGGAATAAAGATCGTCTCCCACGTCACCTTAGGAGCAATTGTTCTGAGTTCAATAAATAACAGGAGTAATCGGGTAGGTGTATTTACAACTTCTAAATTTATATAGAACTCTGCGCTGTTCCTTTCTTATATTACACTCAACATAGTATTTAGTTCCAAATGAATTTATAAAGACGGTATGCTCTAAGTTAGATCCATTGGAAATGTTTCCATAATCATTTAATTTAGCGGGCCGCGTAGTGTGGTCAATTGCTACGAGGTTTTCTTTACCTTTTTATACCCTCATACTTCTGATGTTTAACAAAAAAGCATATTTCAGTTTGAAATCAAACTATCAATCAATTTGATCATTTTTTCTCCCTGGAATTGGAAATCGTGAGTGACCATTTATGTAGTTTATAACAACAATCTTTGTTTTTCATTCATATTTTTAAGTCTGCACCAATGGCGCGCCGTTCTGTTTGTTGAATGACTAGGCACGCATCCCGTCCCAAGTTACCTCTAGTGTCGACATTGAATGTATTTGTTAAAGTACCCAGCGGGTGGCGATGGGCTTACTTTAAGTTCAACTTCAGTGACGTGGTGCTGACCTCATATACCCGAACAATAGTATTAAACTGGCTGGACTATAGTTTCTAACAGTTTTGTGCACACATTATAATATGCCATGCATCGCTTTTAGTAAGTTTTATGTACACGGCCCCAGTGTTCAACTTGAAGTGTTTTCAAGTGTTTTTTTTTTCAATCTAAATAACTTTTTTAACAAAAGTCCAAGATATTTACGATTTTGTACATAATTTAGTGTAGTTTCACAGGGTTTGAATATAGAATAAATAATGGTGTAGTTTTTTCTCCGAAATACAATATTTTTGTTTTCTTTATGTTAACAGCCAAACGCCTGTTTTTCAATACTTTCAATATAGATTGAAATAATCGTATATGAAGTGGTCAGATTATTGTGTGTATATGTCAGGCCATTTATGTAGTGGTCAGATTATTGTGTGTATAGGTCAGGCCATTTATGAAGTGGTCAGATTATTGTGTGTATAGGTCAGGCCATT
>JAULCC010578690.1:0-10502 GCA_032358795.1 Nuttallia obscurata
GTCTGTATATAAAGAAGCAGAATGTGACACACATTGTTTTATCTGTGTAAAAGGTAACAACATATGACATTCATTGTAATGTCTGTGTAAAAAGAAACAGAAGGTGACACACATTGTTTTATCTGTGTAAAAGGTAACAATCGATGACACTCATTGTAATGTCTTCATAGAAAATAACAGAAGGTGACACACATTGTTTTATCTGTGTAAAAACTTAGTCATCAGATGTTGAACATTATATATTCTGTGTTAAAAGTAAATTAGATGACATAGTCTATTTTATCTCGAGATCTGTACAAAAATAACAGATCATATATTAAATATTACTTTGTTTTATATGTTGCATAATTATCTGTGTAAAAACAATTTGTGTAAAATATTAATGTGAAAATTGGAAAGGGAATAGGCAATGTGATAAATTGCACTTGTAATGTGAACTCTAGGGATTTTTGCTTTTTCCAAGAACAATTATAGTGTTAAGATCAAGATACAGCAGTCATACGGATTGTCTTATGGTTGGATTTGATGATAGTCAATTAAGGTGTAACCCTTTACTCCATATAAGCACCACTGGTACCTTTACAAACAGAGTAGAAATGGTTTAAGATCCTGTAGGAGCTGTCTGATCAGGGTCTACTCTGTTTACTACAAGAACTTTTTCATAACATTCAGATTTGTTTTTTTTATTTTAATTATTTTACTTTTAAGTCTAAATACTTACCATAATTATGATGAAATGGTTTAAAAATAGGATTCACACCGGGAACTTCCATTTTCCACACACCAAAAAAAAAACAATGGTCACACCAATAAGTCCATCTGCACTAGTGGGTCTGATTGTTTTTGAAGTTTTAAAGATCAGTAAACATAAAAAAATGTTATTCTGGATATTAATATACCCGGTACTGGATGAACTTTTAATGTTTACATGGTCTGATGGTACAGAAATAGCACAGACAGCAAAGTTTGGAGGTGTAGCTGGATTGACAGGAGTTGTTTTGTATAAGTTTCCTCACCTAAGGTTGGGTACGTAAACAAATTAGAAATTGACAAGTGTCTTTTAGTGTGTTTTGTGGGTTCTGGTGGTAAAAATGTTGTGAAAATGTATCAAACTTAAGTAGCATTAGCGTCAATAAATCTACATATATAAGAGCTATTATACGCTTCCGTGACTATGAAAGTGAGACTTACACAATAGTTTTATAAAGGTATTGGTTGAATAGATACACATTTGAAATGTTTATCTCTGATTTATGGTAATTTTGAATTTATTGACAATTTGGCCTTATTTTCCTACCTACTCTGAATGTTCCCTAATCAATGTAAATATACATTGTATACCCCTCTATTATAAGCCTGCTAAATATTCATTTCTAATTCTTTGATATATATGTTTAAAAGGCAGTGACTGCTAAATTATTCTTTGAAATAAGCCTGCTATAAATATTCATATCTGATTGTTATACTTAGCCTGCTAAATTATTCTATGATATAAGCCCGCTAAATTGTTCTTTGATGTAAGCCTGCTTATATTCATATCAAATTGCTTTAAATAAGCCTGCTAAATTGTTCTTTGATGTAAGCCTGCTTATATTCATATCAAATTGCTTTAAATAAGCCTGCTAAATTGTTCTTTGATGTAAGCCTGCTTATATTCATATCTTATTGTTTGATATAAGCCTGCAAATTATTCATTCTAATTGATTAATTGATATGATTGCGTATTGTTGGCCAGCAGTTATATGCAGTTGTTCATCAAGTGTTTGATTAACCTTAATAGCCTGCTAATTAAGGGCGATCGTGATAGAATTTGCCAACAGCTTTGATACAGATTAGCTGCTGAGTAACTTGGTGTTAAATCAGGATCCAAGTTTGCCCATTTTTTTCTTCAAATATTGGATGATTCTGATGAATTTTAAAATTCAGGAAGACGACAGTTTAAGCAGGAGACATTTATTTAGCATGCTACGGATTAACAATGACCTCTGCTACATTTAAACTCTACAGCTTAGTAGAACCTCCAACTTTATGCTCTTGTCAAATCTGTACCGATGACAAATGATTAGATCACAATGTAAGCTTAGTTGTATACATTATACATGGGTGTATTATAAATCTTAACCCTTCAAATGCTGAATTGTCATCTGCTGGAAAGTTTTTTGTCTGCCAAAATTTTAAGATTTGCTTTCATTTCTGTATAAATTTTAAAAAATTATAATCTTAAAAGTAAATGATTTGGATCTTGGATCAGATGCCAGATTTTGGTGCAGCTGATATAGATCCAAAATATTTTCAAAGGTAAGCATAATTGGGCTCAAGCTCAGAAAGGGTTAACATATTACTGAATACAGTGGGAGGGTGTCTCTGCCTTGTACTCAGGATGTTGCGGGTTCAAGGCCATATGGGGGCCTTTCTCCTGGCCTCCATTTGCTGACCTTCAAACAATTAAGCTACAGGCTTTCATCATGATTTATTCATCAATAATTTCAAAAGCAATTTCTTTTCTAAAAAAAAGAAATGTTTTATAACAACAGAAATTAATACCAGTTATATCCAAATGGTGTGTATAAATAACACTTTGGGATAATTAATGCTCGATTTTCAAAAAGGCACAGGTCCTGTGACTGAAGTATATACACCCTTTGGGAAACCCAACGTGCATACAGTTGCTTCTGGGAAATTGTTTGTAGAAGTAAAAAGTATAATTCTTACATGGAGAAATCTTTTGCCACATTATTGATGAGTTTATCCCTCATGGGACTTATGTGTCGTAGATACAGATTCTGAACAACACTGAAACTTTTTGAGGACTGAACAGTTCTATGTACAGTAATGTAAGAATCATATGAAAAGAAAACGGAACTAAAAAGAAATCACAAGAGAGTTGTGATGGTTGATGCAGATGATGCACAAGATGAACAAGACTTTAGAGATGTGAAATGTGTTGATACGGAAATTACTGAATTTTTAATTAAAAAACATTTTCTCTTTGTAAATTAGATGTATCTATTTAAGTAATTGCTTAATATGGTATGTTGCTTTTAAAATTGACAAACTTGGTCTAATGTCAGAACATTTCTACTCAAGTCTTAATTGACTAAAAATCCATTATTTCTTATCACTCAGCTTCCACACCATTTTAAATTAAATTTTTGCACTCTATGTCGTCTGCTAAATTATAAGCAAATTTTTCAAAATTTGTCTAGTATTCAAAGAAACCTTTTGCAAAAATAGAATCCCTGAGTGACAAACAGATTGTCTCTGGACCTTTGGAAGAAGAAGATCTGAAGATGACCTAATTCTGATCTATTTTTGGATGTTAGGCTTTCAGATTTAGCTATTAATATTTTATTTATATATTGGCCAATCAGAAACATGTTTCACCTGTCAGAATAGGAATTCCTGGTACTCACATATGTTACTATAGGACTCTGCTAAATATTGAAATTGTAAACGCTTTCAAAATCTTAAAAGCCACGATCTGATTGCATGGCTGGCTAATGTTATCCAGAGTGTGAATGTCTACAACGTCCGCAGATCCTCATATCACTGCTATATTAAGGAGATGTACTTAATTCAGATTGCATAGATAATTACAAATATATAAGAAAACTATATCCTTCATCAAAATGTGATGTCACTTCACAAACACTTGATCTATTTGTAAAGTGGGTCATATGAGTTCAGTATATCAAAGAATGTTGGAAATATCAATACAATGTTTACACTTACATCTAGCTTGACCCCACTGGGTCTTTTAGTTTATTCATTCTCATTGTTTAAGGGTGTTTAATGCAGGTGTTTGAGAAAGTAGTTTTGTTGAAATAGTTACTTATTCATGGTTTCTACTTGTCCTTTACATGACTGACTTCTAATGGAAATTGCATGAACCCCAGCTTTTCCTGAAAGTATGTTTTGAAACTAGATTAACTTGAATTAATATAATTTCCAATCCACATTTTTTATTGACTTATTTGGCCCGGTTGCCATAAGCCTTTTGCAGTTGGTTCATTATTTCTGACATTTGTGATATGCCTCACTGAGAGGCTCTGTTTACATTTTTCTGCTCAATATTTGCTATTTACAGTGCAAATAACCACTATACAAACACTGTTGTTCATTTGGAATAATTGATATATACACACACAATACTTTGGTTAAATGAGTATACATCAGAGAGTTACAATACCAGTCATTCTATAAAATGACCCTCCTAGACAATATGTAATAGAATAAAAAAAGTCAAAGTATTTAAAGTGCTGCTGGAAGGTCACTCATCAGATCTATGGCCCACGACTTAGATTTTGTAACACTTTGTTAGTTTGATAGTGTGAGGTATCTGATTTTGTTTGTTTGTTTATTTGGAATTTAGCTTAATTGGAATTTAGCTTGGATTTAACAGTATTTCAGTCATATTGAGATGTCCACCTCATTACAGGTGGAGGAAGACCCTGGGGGACCTCTGTACACTATTTCAGGCACAGAGTGCACCCGGGTAGATCCACAGACCTACTGCAAGCCAGCTGGAAGGCTTCCTCACTTGAAAAATCTGGACTGGGGTTCGAACCCACAGCTGTGAGGAGCTGAGAGATTGCAAGTCAGCGACTATAACCACTTGGCCATGGAGGCCCCCGGTATGTGATTAAGGAGGTCAAATGGTCCAACCTAATAGACCTTATAGCTAAATGTGGCAAGCAAGAGTAGATGCAAATGTTGTAACTTCAGAAATATATTGGCCTAGCTAGGCAGTATTATTTATGTAATACAAGAATGACCCTCCAATAGGTATTTTGTTGTATAAAAATGACCCTCCAAGATATGTAGAAAAAATAACCCTTTTAGGCAATATGTAGAAAAAAATGCCACATCTAGACAATATGATATAGAAAAATGACCCGATAAGACAATTGTAATATCAAAATCACCCTCCTAGACACTATATATGTAATATGAATGACCCTACTGTAAAAATTGTGTGTTGAACTTGTTCAGTCTTATACGAACTTGGACCCTAGCTTCTTTAAAGCTATCATCAGCTTAAAATCATTTCAAATGTATTAGTAAGGAGGTGCTGAAAAGCATACAAAGTACATACAAAATCTGTCAAAAAATACACTTTCTGTTTGTTTAGAGATGACTGTTGGCTTGAAGAGATCTTTTCTGCATTAATAAAACTAAATATCCCGTAAATCTTTTTTAACTGTATACCTGACTTGAAAAGTCATCTGAATGAGTGTTTAACTGTCTAGAAGTACATCACCTTTATGAGGCAGATAAAACTTGAGCCAATTTAGAAATCCAATTTAATATTTTTATGTCTTCTGTAATAACATTATGCTTCAGGTCATTATTATTAGCCTACATCTTTTTTGTCTTTTATTATTTCTGTCTCTATCACACTTGAAAAAAAGTACATGTTGTTTGTTCCATTCACACCACTTTCTGCCAGCTAAAGCTAATGGACCTCTTAAAGAGAGGGAAACCGATACAGAGAACTCTTCTGTAGAACTCTTTGGTTCTTTTATGTGCCCAGTGTATAGAACTGATACACATAGGGGCTGAAGCCCGACAAACCAGTCGTAATGTTTACTCTTAATCCTGAGTGCAAGGGGGTAAAACCATTTCAACCAATTTTTTAACCTGTCCGGGGATCGAACCCGCAACCTCCTGCACCAGAAGCAGACACTCTACCAGTTGAGCTAACCGGGCGGTCAAGAAAGGACATATCACATTTGAAGGAAATATAATGTAAAGGTGTTCCCAATACAAACTTTGTAGCATTTATGTTGTATTTATATTTCATTAACCCGTAACTCTGTAGATATTATAAACCTTTTACACAGTAGATCCAGACCAGACCAGCCTGTGGCACATCTGTGCAGTCTGAACAGTGAGGATCCACACTGTCTGGTTTCAGTTTAGTAAGGTTATTTCTGTCTATAAACAAACAGTGTAGACCCTGATCAGAGTACATGGATGTTCCGGATCTACACTGGTAGCATGTGACAAAAGTTGTATTCATGGAATAAAAGGTTAATAATGAGAGTTCAAAATATTCAGAGGTAGTTGTCCATAATGGTAGATCACTGACAAAAGACTCAACAGGGCGGCTCTAATGCTTAAATACAATATACCTTTCCTCAATTTGTGAATGATTTATGTTTCTCATGGGTTAATAGATGAATGCCTTTTTTGACAAAGTGATTTAATTAGAGTTACATTTTTATGGTGCTTGATTGATGAAGTAAGATCATTAAAACGGTTGAAGGTGTATATTAGCCTGTATGGATGTCAACTTTACCAAACATTGTATGGTTTATACATAGGTCTCTTAATGCTTAGATTATTGTAAACTTAGGTGATTGAGATTTTTTTGCAAACAATGTAGACTCACTCTATTGAATTCTGTCCACAAGAACATTCTAAATGAATTGATCAGTAGAGTTAAATCATCGTCATGAGTTACTGAATAAGGCTCATTAGGCATAGGTAAAGAACAGTATAACATTGAAAAATTGACTCTGCACATTTTAATTGGGACAATTTGTTTATAAAGTTTCATGTTGTTATGGTAACCACATTGTGTGATGGTGCTTTGTATTCTGACATCATGTTTATATATATTACTATGTTGGTAAATGTTACATCTTGGCAACAAACATAACAATAGCATTATACAAAACAACACTGACTTATCTTACAACCATCTATAGACAACACTTCTCGTTAGAGAGAGTCTGATAAAATCATGACAATCAGTTTGGGTAAGTTTAAATTGACCTCATGAACTACTGACAAGAAAGTGACCGCCAGGTTAGCTGAGTAGTAGAGGGTCAGCCTCTGCTTCAGGAGGTTGTGTGTTCGATCCCTAGCAGAGTTAAACCAATGACTTGGAAATTGGTAGTATAATGGCTTTCCTTCCTTGGTGCTCAGGATTTTAGGTTAGCATTAAGACTGGATCATCAGTGTCGGGATAACGAGAACCAACCGTGGTTCAGTCTCCTTCACATGTATCAGAAATATACAATGTGCATATAAGACAACCTATGGGCATGTAAGACAACCAATGGGCATGTAAGACAACCTATAGGCATGTAAGACAACCAATGGGCATGTAAGACAACTAATGGGCATGTAAGACAACCAATGGGCATGTAAGACAACCAATGGGCATGTAAGACAACCTATGAGCATGTAAGACAACCAATGGGCATGTAAGACAACCTATGGGCATGTAAGACAACCAATGGGCATGTAAGACAACCAATGGGCATGTAAGACAACCAATTGGCATGTAAGACAACCATAGTTTCTACAGAAGAGCTCTTTATTATCCACTGCCAGTCTCTCTTGAACAACCATTAGCCTTATATATAGATTACATTAAGTGACAAACAAACAAATTGACTATCAGCTAGTGCAATGTTACTATCATTGTAGCAAGTTATATCAAATTTATGGCTGTCCTGTCATACATTTTGATCAGTTAAGCTGAAATAAATATATTTTTCAGACAATTTGAGTGTCATAAAGACAGGTTGGTTTTAAAAAGATGATATTATATGTGCTAACAAATGATACTACAGTGTGTTTTTACACAACCACTGTAGAAATGACAGCACTCAGTCATTGTAACTGCAAGTAAAACAGTGTTAAAAAACAGCAACACCACACATTACCACAGCCAATGTTGAAATGACAGCATTTACAACCAAAATGAATGTCATAAGTACAACAACCAATGTTAAAATGACAAAAACCAATATTAAAATGACAACAATCACTGCCAAGATGACAACAACCAATGCTAAAATGACAACAACAAATGCTTAAATGACAACAACAAATGCTAAAATGACAACAACTTATGACAGCAAATTATGCTGACAATTATTATAATATATCACAGAAATGACAACATTTTTTGCCATAACACCATCATACTGACAACCTTTACATGACATTATGGTTACCATGACAATTTAAAAGCCATTATATGACAACAAAATTTTAACCTGCATGACTGAAACAACAGTTACTGTTCACATAATTGTGAGAGAGATTTAGCCTCTAAATTAACTAAGTCTGATAAATAAAGTCCTTTCTATCCATTACTTTCCCAGGAAGTTTGTTTGTCTCATTGCCTAGGTGATACACTACCTTGTAATTAGGGTATATTGGCATTTCACTTTATTTGTTGGTTCTATTTTTAGAGTCTGCTTTTATTAGATTAGTTCTGCTCTTTCCTTTATTGGTGAAAAAGATGGAGAACCCATTTCAGCAGTAATTTTAGGATGCCATCCAGACTAATTGCATTGATGCAACAATTTTCTTCCCATAAAAGCATATTTAGCTGTTACTTATCTTTGCTTTTTGTTTTAAAGATTGGAAACAGTAAAATGTAATCTGTAGATTTGGTTTGACATACAAATATTGATGCAACGTTTTGATATAAATATAATCACTACAAAAAATCTTTCTGCTAAAACAATCTCTGATATTTCGGAAATAATCTAGGGGAACAGAGAAAGACATTCTGATGAAAGAATGAGATATGTAAGATTTAAAGTAAAATCAATTTCAATCTGGCTAGATAGGTCAGATTTCTTATTTCAGTTAAGCCTATAACATCCACACATACATGCATTATTCTTTACTGAAAGTTTGAATATTCATTTCTGACTGTTTGGACTAAAACAACTAACGGGTTGAATATTAATTTCTGACTGTTTGAATTATCATTCGACAGTTCCTGACTGCTCCCTCCTTATATAAGTGGAGAAAAAAGGGTTGATGATACCCATATGTATGTGGAGAAAAGGGTTTATGATACCCATACTCATGTGGAGAAAAGGGTTTATGATACCCATACTCATGTGGAGAAAAGGGTTTATGATACCCATATAAAACAGCTCTGAATACAAAGCTTAATTGTGTACCAAAATTTAAAACTGTACAACAGCTTAAGTTTTTATACCTGGATGATCAGCATGAATTTTGTTTTTCAAATCTTCAAGCATAGCAAAAAAGGGTACACATATTTTTCTGTAGGTGGTCTTGCAGACTTATTGTATAACGTTCTGCTCACACAGACCCGCATTTCAGTTTTTCGAATTGCGTATGGCATTCCTTTATCCAAATAAATAAATAGGAAACATGTTTGTTACATTCATTGCATATATCTGTAAGGTGAAGTAACATCAGCTGGATGTAAAGATTATGACTGGTAAAACTGGCTGTTGTCGAGTAATTGTGGTAAAATAATCCTTTTACATATAGCACCCGTTGGCATCTTGGGCTCGATAAGATTTCCAGTCGGTAGTTAAAGGCTTACTTATGTCAAAATGTATGATTTATGATGGAATTTCCATCAGGTGGTGTTCACAGAAACCAAAAGCTATAAATTCATTTAAAAACCGAAAATCAGCAGAAAACAGGCTCTCGGCAGCCACAGCTGTTTAAGATAATTAATTTATATTCCCAGTATCACATTTTTTATATGTTTCTACAGTGGTGTTTTATTTCACATTTTGTGTAATGACAGGATGTGTGTGTGTTATTGTACAGCCGGTAATCTTAAACCGAGGTTAGTGTGAGAAAGTTAAATTACAACATAGGCTGTATGTATGTTACAACATTCAGTTGTTTTAATTTGCATACCACTGGTATGTATTATTTTAGTTAAAAGACATTAAGCCAGGCTTTAATGAGTGGTAAAGTTGCAACGGTGCATGCCTGCCTACCAATCCATGGGACACAGAGGGTTGAATCCAAAACAGAAGCGGTGTTGGGTTTTTTTCGGAGCAAAAATTAAGGGCTCATTCCCAATGTCTAAATCATAGTACTTGTTTTAAATAAAGATAAAGTTAATATTTCCAATTTCAAATCTTGGAAAGTCACCAAAAGACCTGTACAATGTGGGTGTGACTAAATTTAGCTCAAATAAACAAATGAACAAAAGTAATTAAGTCAGTTAAAAATTAATGATAAAATCTAGGTTGAAAAATAAAAATCATATAACAGTCATAATGTATGTGATAAGTTAATCAGTTGGAGTATTCTAGCACTGCAACACGTGCATAGGTTATATTTATACACGTCAATACAAACACATATGCATGTCAAAGTATCACACATATAACTCATGCACGCAACATATTACCATACACAAATAGCACATTATACACCTCAATATATCACACATATAACAGATATAGCACATATACACCTCATCATATCACACATATGTCAACAATTCACACATATAACACATATATGTCAATTAATTACTGTGCACATATAGCACATATACACATCAATATATTACACATATTATGTATAGCACAAACACATGTCAACATATTACCGTACACATGTAACACATACATGTCAACATTACTGTACACATATAACACATATACATGTCAACAATTCACACATATAACACATCAATATAAACTTCACATATTATTTATAGCAAATACACATGTCAACATGCCTAT
>JAULCC010578801.1:0-10502 GCA_032358795.1 Nuttallia obscurata
TTATACAAATATGTTGCGTACTCTATGTATCTTCTGTAACTATAATTATGCAGCTTGCCAAGGGTACACTTAACACCATACATAAGGAGTAAGGAAATGAAAGGATGGATAGAAAAGAAATAGTATAGAGAAGGCTTATTTATACTTTTGTATCTGTATTACTATTTTTTTCAATTTCAGTTTGAGTACGGTGTATGGCAAGTTCACACCAGATCAAGAAGGTAAGCAGTAGAGTTAAACTATTGTTACAGTCAGGTACCTGTCTTTTAAAACATCGTAAGCTGAAAGGAATCTTTTTGTTTATCATAATTATGCTGAAAGGAAAATGGTTGTAAGTTTTAGTGTTATGATAATTGTTAGATTGTAGTACCAGGGTAGTAAATGTGTTTTTTTGGGGGGAATTTGACATCTCTTTAACAGAATTTCAATACTTTAACATAAGTTTAACCCTTTCGCCGCCGTAGGCGAATCGGTGATATTTTTGCAAACAGTTTGGATCCAGATGAAACGCCGAGTAACTCGGAGTTTCATCATGATCCAAACTGTTTGATACTCTGATACTGTTTTTGAACAGAAATTCAAGAAATATCAACATTGAACACTGAGGCAGACGACAATTTAAGCAAACGAAAACTATTTGGCCCCAAAAGGGTTAATCGTGTCACACTCTTCTGTGTTGAAAGACATTTCAAAGTGCTTGTGCATAAGTCATAAGGTATCATCAGTTATCTGGGTTTTTTACCAGCTAACTAAATTGTAATTTGCTCATGGTGTTAAATCTAATACTGCTGCATACAGAGTGGTTTGACACAGTTTGATGACTTTTCTGCTGAAATATCAGCTATATAGGCAAAAAACTCAATGGAAGGGGTCACTTATCAGCTATATGGCCCAAAAGTCTTGTCACAAGTCATGGAATGTTTTTATATAATTATAACTCAATTTAAGTGAGTAGTTTACTGAAATTATCAAGAATGGTTGGGTACTGCAGGTGAGCAATCTGTGGCCGCCGTTATGATTGAGAGATTTCTTTGATTTATTACCAGAGAATGTGATTCATAACTTTTAAAGGAATTAATAAGCATATGTTATGTTCCAAAGAGAATTATTATTTTACAATGTGAAATGGTTACAGAATAAATCGGATCAATGCACATTTGTAAATTTGACTCCTAGAACAATATCTTTTGTCTAGATAGAGTCATACTTGAAAATATGATACATGTTTACATATTTAAAGAGTGTTGATATTTCTTACAGAAGCCACTTCAACAAGTAAAGACAATGAAATTATCTGGGGATTACTGAATCTCGCTGATCAGAGATTGAAACCAAGAGGTAATATATTTATGAATATCTCCTTGAAATATTTAATGATTCAGAGTGACAATTGTAAACTAACTTTTTTTAATTTTGGTTATGTTGATAGCATGTGGATAGTAGAAACACTTTTAATTCAGTTTTCTGGCTATAAACCATTACCTTGAGTCTAATATTTAATGAGAAAGGCTCTATCGAGGTATGTACCACAACCTCCTGAGTAAGCAAACACTGGAAAATTACTACATGCCCTTGTCAGCATTTATATTCTTTGCTCTTTAACCTTTAGCCTGCTGAACAAATGTCGTCTGCTTCAACTGTCATCTGCCTTATTCTTAAAATTCATCAGAATCGGCCAATATTTGGAGAAACAATTGGCCGAGTGTCAAACAGCTTGGATCCGGATTAGACGCCGAGCTACTGGGTGTCTAATCTGGATCCAAGCTGTTTGTAAATTCTATCACGGTCGCCAGTAGCAGGCTAAAAGTTAAAAATGGGCACCAGTGCAAGAAGAATCAAATTTTGCGGTAAAACCCATATGATTATTGGGTGCAAATGATTGATAATATAAATAAATCAACCTTTTTTTAACAGTTTGTTGATAATGTTTATTGCAGGCATCCCAGAATCCTTAGTGCAAGGTAACACGAAGATGGACAATGCTACTGACAATGTCATTACGGTAATGCATTTAACTGAATACAGTATGAATAGTTCTTTAGGAAAGTGCCTCTTGTCACACACACACTGTCGGATATTTAGGGAAATGATATAGAAATTATTTTGTCATTTTGATATGTAAAGTTCTGTGCCAAGTGGGAAAAAATTGACTTATTCGAAAGTGTAACACACCAGTGGTTATGGTCTATAGTAGAATTATTGTGTTTGAAATTATTGCAAAAACAAAAGTAAATTATTCTAAAAACATGTGACAGATGACATCACTCTACACATGATAGATAGCCATATTTGCTCTTTTATTCTATATCCTATCAACACCCATGATTCTTGGTCAGGCTTTGAGTTGTCCAGTACTAACTTTTCTTTTCAAATGACCGTAACTTTGATGAAGCACTAAATTTTGAAATGGCATGGGCACCTCTTAGTAATGACAAAGTTATTGACATTTTTTCTAAATATCTTTCTTCTTGTTTCGAAGATGAAGGTTTTAAAATCATATTTTTATACTATTTAAAGTAAAATTGACTGGTCCTAAGTTCTGTTGTAAAAGAATCACTTACCAGATTTGAACAACAGTCATTATATCCATGTAAACAAGAGGGCTTAGCCTGCTGAAAAATGTCATCTACTTAAACTGTTGTCTGCTTTGATTTTAAAATTCATCAGAATCGCCCAATATTTGGAGAATCAATTGGCTAAGTGTCAAATAGCTTGGATCCTGATTGGACACCAAGTTACTCGGCGTCTAATCCGGATCAAAGTTGTTTGCAAATTCTATCACGGTCTCCCTT
Organism: Nuttallia obscurata; assembly: GCA_032358795.1. NCBI lineage: Eukaryota > Metazoa > Mollusca > Bivalvia > Cardiida > Psammobiidae > Nuttallia > Nuttallia obscurata. The sequence goes on from JAULCC010578801.1 coordinate 2,793, forward strand.
AGCAGGCTAAAGGTTAATAGTCAACTCAAGTTTTGATAGCAACTCAGAAGAGGCAGATGTACATTCCATATATATGTTAATGTTTTTTATTGTTTGGCAGAGTTTTAAACATTAAGCAGAGACTTGTCTCAACCCTTCAAAAGAAAAGGCAACCCCAAAATTTGAATGGATCTTAAATTAGACTTTATCCCAATTAGTTAAAGCTGTGAGATAATTTTGAAATTCTGTCTAATATTAAAGAATTTGTAATCCTGTTAGTAAAAGCCCTTCAAAATAGTACCAGTGATGTTTGAATGACACTTTTTATCTTTTTATTGTTTTCAGACAACTACTTCAAGTGTCTGTGCCAGTTCCTTAGGGATAACAGCTTCCACACAGCAGTCAGAGAATGTGCAGGTCACTGTGCCCCTGGGTGGATATCTTCCACCAATGGTGAACACCGTTCTTGGCATGACCGTGTCTGACATGTCAAGGCTGAAAAGAGGACCCATTGTTGGACAGATCATCAGAAATATTGACGATTCAAAATCCAAAGGTGCTGAGCCAAAAACTTCTAAATCTGACAATGTCTTTGTCCCGTTCCAGTTCCTACATCCGTTTCCAGGGTCTGAAGGAGTTGTTATGTCCCCTCAGAAGTCCCCTCAAAAGGCATCTGGGTCTTCTGATGGCTTGACCTTTGACCAAATAGGTCAAAATCAGGCATCCATTATAGTCAGCCAAGAAGAGCAAGAGCCAGGAATGTCTACTGAGATTAAAGATGTTCCGTCTGCTGAACCAGTCTGGTTACAGGTGGGCACAATGCAGGGCCAAATGGGAACCATTCAGGCTCAAATAGTCAGCATTGACCCAGCCATGTTTAATAAAAGTTCAGAGGGACAGACGAAAATATCTCTCACAGAGGTGCCGGTGGTGCAGTTACAAAAAGTTTCAGATGATGTTTATATGATCAGCTCGCAGGAGGAAGAGGCTGTTGAATCACTGTCAACAACAGTTGGTCCCTTGTCTGAAAATCCTGTACCAATGGTTCAGGCTAAATCCATGACTTCTGAAGCACCTGCTGGTCGGGTGATCAACACAAATCAGGTGACTCAAACGCAAGATCATGTGACCGAGACTGCAGGTCACGAATATCCTTTTTCTTGTAAACTCTGTAAGTCTCGTTTCCCAGAACACCATCAGCTGATCCTGCATGGAAGCTTACACTTAATGGAAAAAAGTAAAATTAAATGTGAAAAGTGTAATGTTAAGTTTAGATCTCATGCCACATATGAAAAACATTTACTTTCAGACCTTCATCTTGGAGAAGAGAAAGGGGAGACATTAGTCCCAACAACAGATAACCCCCGACCTTTCAGGTGTGACCTCTGTGACATTGCCTTCAGAATGAGAGGTCATCTCACAAAGCATTTTAGGTCAAGGTCACATTTCATAAATCTGGAAAATCAAGGGAAACTGCCAGCTGGGACATGGGCTAAACTGGAGCACAAAGTAACGGACTTGGAAGCTGCAAGTTTAGAGGGTTTTTTAAAGAAAGTTCAGATTTTGTTGTGTGCTGATGAGAAAGGTGCTAATTTAGCCAGTCTTGAAAAACTTGAAAATAATGCCAGTCTGGAAAAGTTGGGAAATAATTCCAAGTCCACGCAGAACATTGTAAAACCAAAGGAATTTCTGAATGAAGAGGAAATTATTACAGACGAATATGTGTCTCATTTTGACAACAAAGATCTGGAAAGGGAAAGAGTTAAAGTTGAAATGAATGAGGAATCTGTGGAAATTGGATCCATCAGCCATGGAAACGAACCTTCAGAACACCAAAATCCTTACACGGAAATTGTTCCTGATGATATTCAGTCTGAGATGCTTTTTGAGACAACAGTGGTTGATGATATTCAGGACAACCAGATGGAAATAGTAACAAGTGAGGCAATTGGGGAACCTTTTGCTATGGATGAACCCATGATTGTTGAGAGTGTCATAACTGAACAAGTCGACACCTCATCAGATACTGAGCTTGTCTGTAATAAAACTGTAGACACAGTCAGCTTGTTTGACTCGGAAACTATTCCCAAGGCTGTAGCCATAGTAACTGATGGTGGCGCAGGAAAGGCAAAAACTGGGAGGTGGGACACAGATTCAGCCAATTATGTTATGAGCGACAAAGTGGCGGCTGATAAGTCACATGATTGTGAAATTGTCTCAAGTCAGATACAGCATGACGGTGCTAAGAGAATTAAGCCCCATATATGTGGCCTTTGTAGAAAAGGGTTTTCCACCATGGCGCAGCTGAAGGTAAGATGACTATTGAATATTTATATGTAATTTATTATTCAAAGGCGAGTTAAATATTATATATCATATAAACCCATTTTGCATTGGGGTGTTCCTGGAGATTGAAAAAAAAAATTATATTTGAGGGCTTTTTTTCAGCATTAATGATTGTGGGACAGTGACCTTTACCCTTGCAATTGGGAACTTTAGCGAAGAAACACTCAAAATTGGGATTTTCAAGTGCTATATTGCTATGGTTTAAGCTTTACTGTTATTATCATCAATAACATATCAGTTTAAGATTATATTCCACATGCTATGCAAACATTTTACTACCAAAATCGATGAAATAGATTTAGTTTTGTATCACCTGACTTAAAATTGGGAACTATCCTCCAAAAATTGGGGGGGAAAAAACATACATTTTGGCATTGGGAATATAACTCGATGACGGCTATAAAATCTGCCAAAAAAAAGCCATGTTTTTGTAAGAGCTGTCTCAAACTGACAGGTATCATATAAGGTCTATAAAAAACATCTCTCGCATTTGCAACAGTTAATCATAGAAATGCAGGTATGGAAACAGAAAAATATTTATCATTGATCTTGTACTTTATAATAAAGATTATGCCAGATGAAGTCTGATTAAGCTGAAATGATGCAATTTTTTTTATCTCGGGAGATTTTCTAAATTTCCTCTGCGTAATTTTTTAAAGGCTTCTGTGTTCTCACAACAAATTTCTATTGCAGAATCTGATTTTTGATTAGGAAGTATTTTCAGGAATCATGCCAGAGTGTAAGGAATTTTCTTTTAATACATCTGATATGAAGAGAAAGGGTGGTTTTTTTAGAGAGAAAAAATTATACTCAAATTTGAGAGGGTATAAGAACTACTGCTTGTTTCAGTTTTTCCTGAGCTACAGGATAGTTTCAGAACTGCCTTATCTTTTCATGTGTGCTTTGTTTTATTATGCTTGACAGAGTCATCTGATTACACATGCTGAATTGAGGCCGTATGTTTGTGAATATTGTGACGCAGGATTCACCAATGCACAGTCTTTGAAAATTCATCTGCACACACATACCCAGGTACATTTTTATTTTGTTTTATAATTTCTCTCTCCTTCGTTTGAAATGTGTTTCATTTGCTAATATTTTTAATCATACAATTTATATTTCACATGCGAATGCAAAAATGGTTTTGTGTTTTGTTTCCCTTTTTTTTTTAAAGAAAAATTCTGATTTATTCGAAATCACTTTTTCTGCCATACTTCTGACTTCATGGATGACACATCAACATGGACAAAACATTTGTTTTACTGGGTTGAGTGAAAACAACTTGCAGAATCTCTTTATTTTATGGAATCCACTGGACTTGACACTGATAGATGGATTTGCAGAAGTTTAGTACCTTTACTAACTTCATTTGACATGGAATAAATATCAGTTATACTGTGGATAAATTAAAGCTGGGGGTAAAAACAAAACCCATACTAATGATATACCCATATTCATAATTCTTAATAAAAATAATTAGGGATCTGGTGGGTTTTTTTACTTTTATTTTTTCCAATAACAAAAGCTGCAGCCAGTAGTCTAAGGTACACTACAGGCACCTGTGAAATCAATGATGATATTAAATATTGCTTATTTATCTATTTAATTTTTTTTAAATGTATAAATGATACAAAAAAATTATGAGTGAAGTCGGCTTCCTGTTGGTAGGTAGTATGTTAGATTTTAGCTGATAATTAATGATGAACAAATAAGAATGCCTTGGTGACTGAATGGTTAGTCGTTGACTTGTGATCACTTGTCTCTTCATTATACCCCTGCAAAACAGGTGGGACGAGTGGGCGGTCTGTCTGTCCAGAGATAACATTGGTATATTGTGCCTCGAACGTCTCCTTCAGTTTTTGAAGGATTGCAATGAAAATTGATATACACAATCAACACGAATAGTAGATGTGCAAGACTTATTTTGGTGCATAATCCTTAAAACGATGCAGAGTTATGTCCCCCTTGAACTTAGGCATTATTAATTCATCAGTGTCAAGTAACACAGTATAGTGAGTAAAGGCTTTTGTTCACTATCACAGCGGTGTAGCAGGGGTATTTGTCACATTCAGTGACTGGGCTAGTTTCTTTTGGTTTGTGGGCTTATGTCAGTCTTCGATCATACAATCTTTGATGTGAGGAAGCTAGTCGGTTAGCTCGCAGAGGGTTAATGCTCTTGGTAGAACACCTGGAGATACATATTATCCTCCTTGACTCCATCCTAAAAGCTGGAAAAGTCGTCGTGTGACCTGCACTTTGTTGGTGCGACGTAGAACCCAAATAAACAAATATAAAAAAGATGATTGAAAAATGCTTTAACAAACTTTATTCAACTTTCATTTTTTACTGCCAGTACACTTTACTGAAATAGCATGAACAAACAACACGGCTAATATATGTTATATATCTATTGCTGTTTTATTGGTGGTTTTTTTTTTAAAGTAAATCCCATGACACTTATTTCCATTTTTTCAGGAGACGCCTTACGTCTGTGGCATGTGTGGGCAGAAATTTGCCAATTCCGAGATTTTGTGGGAACACTACCGACACAAACATTCTAACAGTCTTGTCATCGACACAGCCCCTTTTTCAGACCCCTCATCCACAGTTGTTCCTTCATTAGCCTCATCGTCATCAATATCGCCCACACGTGACCTGGACTTGAAATCTAAAGCTGTTGACAATGGATTTGATAAAACGGATGAAAAAATAAACACTGACACTACACATGAAACAGATGAAAAAGTGAACACTTGTACTAAACATGAAACAGATTTGAATACTGCCTCTGAAGTAGTTGATAAAGTAGACGCTGTCTTAAGTAATGTGTTAATAGATGGTTCCAAAGTGGACCAGTCAGGAGATAGAAAAGGTTTATCAGAAGGAGATATCAGTATTGCATCAACAAGCATTGCTTTTACAAATGTGATAGATACCGAAGTTGGATCCTCATGTGATGTGGTAAGTTCGTCAGGTGATTTGAAATATGAAACTAGCTTCATGAGCACATCTGAAAACCATATATCTGAACATAACACTCCATGTACAGAGGCAATAGAAGGTGCTGTAGTGATTTCCATAAATAATCAATATTCAGAATCTCAGTTAGATACAAAAACTAGTAAGTTAAATAAAGAGGTTGAAATGAATGAGGTAATTCAAAAGAACATAAGTGAATCTATGTCTGTTGACATTGTGGATGACAAGGCTAAATGTGCCAAATTGGTAGATGAAAACAATTTAGATATTCAGTTTGACGCTGAGCACTCCAATATGGACTCCTTGCAAGCCCTTGATAGTGAAAAACAAAATACAGACAGTATTGATGAACATGCAGGCAGTACTGAGAAAACACTGGCCGACACTGGGAGTGATTCAGATGTAGATGAAACAGAAATAAGTATATCAGATACATATGAGTATACCATTCAGATGGAGACTGAAAGTTCTGAGGAGTTTGAAGAAGCAGCAAGTACTGATAATGTTGATGGAGAACACGTGGCACAAGACATATGTTTATTTCCAGCTCTTGAACAAGATAAATTTACAGATTTGAACACATTAGAAAATACCCAGTCTCTAGATACAGATGAAACCCAGGAAAATGATGGAAGTCAGGCTAAAAAGATGGAGGCTGTTATGGAAACCAGTGAAACTGAAATCAGGGTGGAGAGTGTGTTTTCTTTAGGAAATATGTCAGATTTACATGAAAGAGAAATGAATTCATTGGTGGCTAGAAGTAATTTGTCAACTGCTAGTGTTTGTAATATGCCACTTGATAACGTGGAGGAGAAGTCTGCAGTGAGTGTTACGAAACATGTGACTTTGGAAGAGAAAGTTGCCATGGCAACTTGTGTTACTGTGGAGACAGAAGAAATCCAGCTTTCTGAGCAAGATAGCCAGGAGGTACCTGAAAATGTTTAATAGAGGAAGGAAGTTTCTTATATGTCTATTATGATACAGATGAGTATTAATACAGATCAAATAGACAGATTTTTATAGACAGTCAATAACTATTTTATTTATAAACCAATGAAATTCAACAGTTTTGAAATTCAAGAGTTATGAAAAATTCTTTATCATTAAGTTTTTAAATTATTGAATTTAAATTATGCCTTTAAATTAACGAGTTATCAATTAAGAAGTTTATGAAAGATTTTTTTTACATCTACAATGAAATATGTGTGTAGATACACAAAATGTCTTATGACAAGCTAACATATCTTTGCTTTTTACAATCTCTTAGTGGCATTGAAAAGCTACTTTATAAATGACATACTAATTGAACACATTGATCACTCTTGGTATTTAACCCTTAGCCTGCTAAGTGCAACTGTGAAAGAGTTTGCAATCGGCTTGGATCCTGATAAGACGCCATGTAACTCAGCTTCTAATCCAGATATAAGCTGTTTGACACTCGGCCAGTTGTTTCTTCAAATATTGGGCAAAGTCGATGAATTTTAAAATCAAGGCAGACGACAATTTAAGCAAATGACACTTTTTTCAGCAAGCCAAGGATTAACCAAATTTGGTCTTATTTTTAACTTTTTTAGAACAAATAGCAATTGGTCTTTAAGGTCAAAAGCAAAATTATTTCATTTTTACTTGCATGTGTATGAAATGTTCCCAGTTCCTTAACCTTGAAATCGTTTAAATTTTTTGTTTATAGAAATTTGAAAAATTGTTTTTAGTTTGAACCACTGGCACTTGCCCAGATGGCATTGTAAAACTTTGAATTATTGGGGGGAAAATAATTCGAACGATTACCTTAATGCTTGTTTTTATAATATTTGACACATATTATGAGTGCTAACAGCATCACTGTGTAAAGTATATTGGCTCTTTGCAATCTTGAATAAGCTTGCTTTGGATTTGCAAACAGTATAGACTCAGATCAAATAACGTCAGTCTGGATTTTGGTCTTCACTGACTTTCACTGCAAAATTTGCCACATGAAAATTTTTCTAAAATGTTAAAATGGACAGATTCATGGAGAAAGATTTAAAAGTTCAATGTAAACTTTCATCACTGTAGACATGATGCTGAAAGCTCAATGCAGTGCTTACCTATGATATTTATCACACAGGAGGACTAGAATATTATGAGATAAAGGAAGTTTGGCTAGATTTATATTGAATATTCATGCAGGAAATAATTATTTAACATTGTTTTTGTTGGTGAAAACATGTGGCTACAATATTCTTGAATATTTTCCTTGCTGTAGGGAGTATGTGGTTACCACGAGTATATAATAAGTTAAAACCTCAAACTTCTTTTTCTAATGTACTGTTAAACATCTTTGTTAAATGTATGAATATGCTCACTTGAACACCATTGTTAAGTGTATAGATATGTATTGTTGAACATCTTTAAACATATAAATCT
>JAULCC010579023.1:0-10501 GCA_032358795.1 Nuttallia obscurata
CATGTGCATGTATTTGAATTTGTTGACAGATAGACGTGAATGCACAGACAACATAAATATCGACTGACATATTAATAGAAGTATAAAAACAAAAATGAAATATGCTGCATTCAATCAAACCCGTATTGAGCGGCCACTCTAAAACGAGGTACATGCATATATGATACCCAAGACCAGCTGCCACCTAATGCAGAAGGAAAGCAATGCAGAAAGCTCTCAGAAGAGCTCTCCGCAACACCCCAGCCCCGCACCAAGCGACCACCCGTCAAAAATAGTCACACTGATATCTAATCTAGCGGCCGCTCTAGATAGGTTCAACTGTATTTGTGTTCACCCATATAATAAATCATTAAAAACCATTAACCACTCACACGAAACGGAACGAGATGTTCTATGGGGAAAATTAGCAAAGATAATTTGAGTAAAGGAGTAGATTTGGCAAGAATCAATTCAGTAGGTGGGTTGATTTGGTGAGACGTACTGGTCCATACCCGTCGGTGTCCGGTTTGGGGGACTGCATGTTTGTGACGTCTATCCGTCCGTCCGTACGTACGTATGTCCCATTTCTTGTCCGGGCTGTATAACCCACATGCTAAATAAGATTTTGATATTTTTCACAAATCTATTCTCCAAATTAAAATAATGTGTAATGCACATCATACAGCCAACTATTCCCAAGGTCAAGGTCACGTATTCGAAAATATGATTTACAAGGACAATTTATTGCCCGGGCTGTTTCTCCATCATTCTTAAATGACTTTGATATTACTTCACACAATTATTCTCCATAACTAAATGATGTGACGTGCACATCACCCAGCCACCTACCCTAAAGGTCAATGTCACATTTTTGGATTACATGATTTACATCGACATATATTTGATTTTAATCGCCTATAATTAATGCAAATTCCTTTTCAACTTTAGTATCTGGGTCATAGCTCCGACATGGGTTGACCAATTCATTAAAACTTCATATAGTTGTTACCCGTCGCGCATATCATGCAACCACCAACTCCCAAAGTCAAGGTCAAAGTTTGCATCATATGATTTACATAGACATATATGTCATTTAACACCCTGTAACAAATGCATATTCCTTTCAACTTTCTTGTCCGGCAATAGTTCCCACATGGGTGGATCAATTTCATTAAAGCTTCACTTGGTTATTACCCACACGCAACACCTTAACACTAACTTCAAATGTCAAGGTCACTTTTTGGGATCACATTATTTACACACACATATGCTGCCAATTTTTCTTGTCTGGTGCATAACTTGAAAATCAATGAACGGAATTCAATGTAATGCATAACAATGGTCAAGCATAATGAGACGAAATTCAGTGTACAAGTACCATAACTCTATCTTGACTGGTTACAGATTTATTGGCATTTTCCCTTTCATTCGTCTTGAGCATAACATCACAATTAATAACTGGAATTAAATACAATTTCATACATTGATCGAGCCTAATGAGAGGAATAGCAGTAAATTTGAACCATAACTACATCTTGACTGTTTACAGAGTGATTAGCCTGTGTCCTCTTTCTTTTTTTCTTGTCCGTAGCATTAATTGAAAACTTATGAACGGAATATAACTACAAACAATGGTCAAGGACAAAAAGAGGAAGTGACGTGTAAAAAAATCTATAACTCTGTTTAGACTTATTATCATTTTATTATTTGTTCTTTTACAGAGTATATTTTGAACAGTTATAAATGCAATTCAACACAGTTTCATGCAATGTGTAAGCACAATGAGAGGAATGTAGTGTACAAACACCATACCTCTGATCTTGACTTGTTACACAGTTATTGCCCTTTGTTAGTTTGTTTGTTAATCATTTGTGCACATTTCTCAGTGCAATATCTGTTGTTGCCATCCGGTAGGGGACTTTTGTACTGGTTGGCAATATTAAATTTCCTTGTTCTGTTAAATGTACAATTTGTCAGGATTATCTTAGTTAATGCGTAAAATTTATTACGGGGAAGACTTGGCAGGGACGAATTCTGTTATGGGTTGATTTTAAAAGAACGAATTCAATAAAGGGTAAAATTTGCAGGCATTAACTGAGTAAATGTGTTGACATGGATGAATTCAGTGATGGTTTGATTTGGCAAGAACAGGTTTTTTTTGGCGATGGCAAATTCAGGAAAAAGTTACAATGTGACAAATTCATTTAAGTAAAGAGATAATTTTGACCAAGGTTTATTCAGAAAGGGGTGTATTAAACCAGGGTGAATTCAGAAAAGGGTATATTTAACCAGGATGAGTTCAGAAAGGGGTATATTTGACAAGGATGAATTCAGAAAGGGGTATATTTGACCAGGAAGGGATAGATATTGGCCAGGATGAATTCAGAAAGGAGTATATTTGACCAGTATGAATTCAGTAAGGGATAGATACTGGCCAGGATGAATTCAGAAAGGGGTATATTTGACAAGGATGAATTCAGTAAGGGATAGATACTGACTAGGATGAATTTATTATGGGGTATATTTGACCAGGATTAATTCAGTAAGGGATAGATACTGGTAAGGATGAAATCAGTAAGGGGTATATTTGACCAGGATGAATTCAGAAAGGTGAATATTTGACCAGGATGAATTTAGTAAGGGGTATATTTGATCAGGATGAATTCAGTAAGGGATATATTTGACCAGGATGAATTCAGTAAGGGGTGTATTTGACCAGGATGAATTCAGTATGAGGTATATTTGACCAGGATGAATTCAGAAAGGTGAATATTTGACCAGGATGAATTCAGTAAGGGGTATATTTGATCAGGATGAAATCAGTAAGGGGTATATTTGACCAGGATGAATTCAGTAAGGGGTATATTTGACCAGGATGAATTCAGTAAGAGGTATATTTGACCAGGATGAATTCAGAAATTGAATATTTGACCAGGATGAGTTTAGTAAGGGGTATATTTGACCAGGATGAATTCAGTAAGGGGTATATTTGACTAGGATGAATTCAGTAAGGGGTATATTTGACCAGGATGAATTCAGTAAGAGTAAAAAATGTGACCAGGATGAATTCAGTAAGGGGTATATTTGACCAGGATGAGTTTAGTAAGGGGTAGGCTAGACAAGGACGAGCTCAAATTGAATAGAAACAAATAAATTTTAAATTCAGGCTTAAAAAAACAGTTGTAAAGGAATAGTTCGAAGAATTGCTTTCCGTTTATCATTTGTATTCATGAAATATTGACCTTGATTAACCTTTAGCCTGCTATGGGCGACCGTCATAGAATTTTCAAACAACTTGAATCTAGGTTAGACGCCGAGTAACTCGGCGTCTAATCAGGATTCAAGCTGTTGGACACTCGGCCAATTGATTCTCCAAATATCTGGCGATTCTGATGAATTTTAAAATCTAGACAGACGACAGTTTAAGCAGACGACATTTTTTTTTTTCAGCAGGCTAAGGGTTAAATAAAATAATTTTGAAATTTACGCCATTAAGTCTAGGGTAATGCCCTTACATCATGTACAATGTGCATTTATCAATTTTATTGAGAATGTTCTATTAAATGTCAAAACGCTAAAATCTGGTAAGTAAAGTATTTGTTTGAATGGTGAACATACTAACAAATTAAGTGAGAGAAGACAAGACCAAACAACGTATCAAACTTTAATTTTATACGAAAAACACCATTAGAACATTTAACATGATTGAATCATTATTTTTATTCACAAATAATGGGAATGGACACAGACCATGCTTATATAAGACCTCTCCCTTATCAAGGTATATATACAAATGTTACAACAATACATATAAATACAGATCAAAACAAAATAATGTTATAACACGATCATCGTTGTGTTGTTGTTGTGCGGAAAAAAGCAATGTTCAAAGTAAACATGTATATGTTTGAAAGAATTGAGTATCAATGTATTCATAATCAAAATCTAACAATAAAGTGGAAGAAAAAGTTTAAGACAAAACAACGGAAATCATATGTGTGTAAAAAGATTAGCCAGGAAAAAATATAGAAAATTGGGAATAAGCACTATATACGAACGTAGATAGAATGGAAATTGTGAGTTAAATATTATTATCAATTTTTGTATAAATATATTGGTGTCCTTTATGTATTTATGTACTTCATACATAACTTCATAGTTTATATCAAAAAGTAAATTTCCACTGCCGTTTTGAATAATTTACATAGCATGGTTAGAACCCAGTTTGACCTATATTCCTGTGGCAAATGGAATTCATAAGTGAAGCTTAGATTCAAATTATCCCCTTCACTACCGGAAGCAATACCGCCCATGCGCAATATTTCGTCTGCCTCATTTTCTAACTTCACAGATTCACTAAATTTTTGGCAAAACAATTGACTGAGCGTCGAACCGCTTGATCCGGATGAGACGCCGAGTTACTCGGCGTCTCATCCGGATCCAAGCTGTTTGCATATGACTTTAACCTCAGGGTAAGGCAGTGAAGGGATTATAACAGAAGTTTATAAAATGAGTATCGTCTTACACTACCATCTAAGTCCATACGTCTTATATCAGGATCAAGCCAGTCACTTCTGTTGAACCCGAATAGAAAAAAATGGCTATTTTATCTCAATGTTAAAGAAAAGCAAAAGCTGGAAACCATCCCTCCACTATCAGTGCTTCTAGAAAAAACTTCCGCGGAGAAAGTCTACCAGATTGAAAGAAAAGAGATTTCACCTTTTATTTTCACATATTTTTTCCGTAAGATCAGGTGGTAAAAGACAGTATACATTTGTAAATGTTATAAGCTGTAATGAATTAATGAGATTTGATTGGTGGAAAAGTTGTCAGCTGACAGGGCGTTGATAAGTGATAACATGGTTGTATATAGATACTTTTTGTTTCTATCATCTTCATTTATCTAGCCCTGTGAGATATGAATGACCCACTGGTTCTGTGTAAAACAAACATAAGCTTTGTTGTTGCCGAATTCCCAGTCTGCTGGTTTTTAACTTTTCGACGCCATAAGCGACTCGGTGTTATTTTTGCAAATAGTTTGAATCCAGATAGTAACTCGGCGTCTAATCAGGATCCAAACTGCTTGACATCCTGATTCTGTTTTTAAATAGCAAGTCAAGAAATACCCACTTTGATCAGTGAGACAGACGACAATTTTAACAGACAAAAATTATTTGGCGCGGAAAGGGTTAAAAACCCAAACCCATTACATCAACTAAAGTGTTTGTATTACAAAACATCTAAATGTCTCGAGTCATTTTATTTTCCGCTCACAGCTAACTAAGAACATCTTAGTAACGATGAAAATACAATTTTTTCCGTCAATAAAGCAAGTTGAATCATAGACTAGTTGCTGAAAAGTTTAACTGCTTGATCTACGGCGAGATTAGCATAATGCAGAAGTGTTATACTGGCGTGAAAGACATTTATTTGGCTGTATAATTTCATTGTTGTATTTGGTTTCATCCTTGTTGATTCGACCTTTGCCGACGTGTTATCACTTGCAAACACCTACAAACGAGTAACGAACAACCTCCAGTTCGTTATTCGTAACCACTCGGCTATCCCCGGCAAGCTCGGCGTACATACATTTCTGCAGAAAAACAGCCGAAGTATTCCGAATGCCAGTTCGATTCTTCAACAAAACTCAATGCTGCCGATACCGATTGGCGTGTTTGTTTTATCGGGTGTTCGTTTGATCATACTGAATCACTGCACTGTCCTTTAAATACAGCAAATGATGTTTTGTTATATTTGATCTTTCTACGATACACTGATCTCACAGCCATTTGGCCAGGAATGTCATCTCACGTATGGGGTAGTCGGTTTGAGCCTTAAACCCAACAAGAACTGAACTTTCATATTGAACTCGCCTATCTTTGGCTATGGATTAGTCCATTTGAAAGTTTTAGGAAATTTCCAAGTGACAAACTCATACAGTCTAACAGTGAGTAGAGTCAGAAAGTAATCGCATCCTTTTCTGACAGGCAAACATATATGCAAGATACTGAAATGTGTCGGTCGGTGTTAGCTTTGTCAGGCCATGTAACGACTTTCTACCCTTCTCTCTCTCTCTCTCTCTCTCTCTCTCTCTCTCTCTCTCTCTCTATCTATCTTTCTGTCTCTCTCTCTCCTCATTCTGTCACTTTTCCTCTCTCTGTTTTTTCTTTTTTCTCACACACTGTACAGTTCAGTCTTATGTGTTTTTTGTTTTCTCATCAGAATACTTGGTGCCAAGAGACGGTCATGAGAAAGGCCCCCATCGGGGCTCGAACCCGCAATCTCCTGAACGCAAGGCGGACACCATCTTCACTACACCACTGCGCCTCAAATATACCAGGTGTTTGCAGAGATGCAGATTAATATTGATTTAAGACCCAGATAACGTAGCTAGACTAACTGTAGACTAACTGATCTTGTAAGAGGCGGTAAACACAATCTCTCTCTCTCTCTCTCTTTCTCTCTCTCTCTCCCTCTCGTTCTTTCTCTCTTTTCTCTTTCTATGCCTCTGTCTCTATATGTGTATGATAAGATGTCCTTTTCTTTCTCTATCTCTCTGTGTTTGCTCTATCTCCATTTCCATTTGTGCGCGCTCTCTCTTTCTCTCTGCCTTTATCTCTATATCTGTATGTCTTCTTCTGTCTCTATATCTTTATGTCTGGCTATTATTCTCCCTCTCTCTCTCTTAACCCTATCTCGCTTTGCTATCTTTCTCTGCCACCGTATCTATATATGTATTTCTGGTTGTCGTTCTCTCTCTCTCTCTCTCATTCTTTCTCTCTCTCTCTCTGGCAATTTTTTCACTGCCTGTTTGTATGAAATCGCTATATCTCTTTTCCTCTTTCGTTCTTATTTTGTTGTTTGTAAAGGAGGGTTTGATAGAAAGAAGTTTTCTTCAGGACACACGGTCCTAAATTTACAGAAAGAAAGAAAGGAATACAAAACAATAAAAATCAGAAACGATGATAAGATTTTTTTGCTATTTTCGCTTCAGTTAAGATTCAATGCGTTTTTTGTGTTAAGTTTTTTAAAGAGTAGTATAGATTCCTTCCTTGGACTCGACTATTGTGGTGGACGATTGAGGCTGTTGATAATGACATAAAAAGTTGTTTTTTCCCACCACCTCACTATCTGTATCTATGAAAAGAAACATGTAGATATTGTAAAGCAATATGAAATGTTACAATTGTCAGAATGTCATGTGCCGAAAGGTGGGAAAATTTACGATAAAATCGCGAAAAACGTTACATTCTTGATTCGCTATTGTTTCATTCGATGAACAAATTAAGCGTGTCTAGCTATTTCGCTGACTTGTTGTTACAAGCTACTGTCTTAACAAATGAATCTTGAAATCTTAAATATCTTCCAATTCATTCTTCTGTAGGGTTTGAAGATCAAGTCCATGATTTAACTGATAATCAACATTCAAAGTTTGTATAACGGACCTTTTATTTCAGTAGAGATCATTGTTAATGGGATAAGTTACAGTAAATTGTCATAATAAAATCTTTAAACATAGAAATCGCACATGGTGGGAATTTGAAGAAACTCGTCAGAGATCACGAGATCATTGCAGTAGCGACAACATTGATAGAGATAACAATCCAGGGGCATTGTGGGCCGTTTTCTGATGCATTCTGGGTATTGTCTAAGTGAAATTTAATCGTGAGTCTGAAGCCACAGGTGTGCTAGATATGTCACACCGGGGTACTCAATTTATATGAAGGCATTACTCTTAATAGATAAATATCTGAATGTGAAAAAAATCTCAATGGGTATAAAAGATGTTTCTGTAATTTCAAATAATACTGACATTTTAGTTGTTGTATGAGTAATAGTTAGACACTATTATAATGTGGGGATTATTAACCCCCTTCGCTGCCGGAAGCAACACCACGCATGCGCAATATTTCGTCTGCCCTTAACTTCACAGATTCCCTAAATCACTGACAAAACAATTGGCTGATTGTCAAACAGCTTGAATCCGGATGAGGCGCCAAGTTACTCGGCGCCTCATCCGGATTCAAGCTGTTTCCATATGACTTAAAACTCGGGGTATGGCTGTGAAGGGGTTAACAAGTTTTCCTAAACATAATGTATGTGATTATTTTAAAATAAATCTAACAGTATTATGTGATTTCAAAATTCTAACTGATTGAATGTATTTCTCGCAATCAATCTAGTATCATCATCATAATCATCACGAATCATCATCAATTACCATCATCATTTATCACATTCGACATCATCACTATTAGCATAGATGATGATGATGATGATGATGATGTGATTAAAAAGATGACGATGACGATTACAATGATTATGAAATTGATGATGATGGCTGTGATAGAAAACAAACCTATGTTGATAACGGTAATTATAAAGTATGTGACCTGCAGTGTTTGCTTGTCTCTGTGTGGCAGGCAGTCTATCTCTCTTTTTCTTCAATTCTCTTTGTTTCTTTCTTTCCATGTTACTGTCCCTTCCTATCGCCATATTATGTTGGCACGTATTATGTTGAACAATTCTTTGCACCGAAAAGAGCAACATACAACATGAAGACGACTAAGAGAGGAGACAAAAAAAGAGAGACAGAGAGAGTGAGAGAGTCAGGGAGAGGGAAATAGTGAGACATGTAGACAGAAAATCAGAGAGAGAGAGAGAGAGAGAGAGAGAGGAGACACAGAGAGAGACAGAGAAAGACAGAGAGATAGACAGAGAGAGGGAGAGAGACAGAGAGGGAGTGAAAGAGAAAGAGAGAGTCAGAGAGAGACAGAGAGAGGGAGAGAGACAGAGAGACAGAGAGAGGGGGAGAGAGAGAGAAAGAGAGAGAGGGAGAAAGAGAGAGAGAGAGAGAGAGAGAGAGGGAGGAAATAGAGACCCGATAGAATCTAATACATCAGTAAATATTGCATTTCTGGAGAAAGACATACTTAAAACACAGATCCATAAGAAAGAATACTCTTCTTATCAGAAACATAGGCAATTTATTTACTCAACAAAACAAAAATAAATTGTTTGATATCCACAATATTTTGGAATTGATTATAATGCTACTACTTGCCATTAG
The DNA here is from genome assembly GCA_032358795.1 of Nuttallia obscurata. Lineage (NCBI taxonomy): Eukaryota > Metazoa > Mollusca > Bivalvia > Cardiida > Psammobiidae > Nuttallia > Nuttallia obscurata. The sequence continues at coordinate 9,050 of JAULCC010579023.1, forward strand.
ATGTCAAAGTTCACAAAATAATGATTTGTGTACGCCAACTCTACAAAAATAAAACAATAATGTCAGCAATAATGAAATAGATCCACCATTTCCGTGCCCTGTTTCACATCTTTAACTCATTATGCAATTACAAATTAATGCAATCAAAAATTTGACGAAACCCTAACTTTGCCGACCGAAAACTAATGGCGGTTTGCCGGAAACCTAGAAAACCTCAGCAGGAAGGAGTTATTACCGCAGACATCATCGCTTCATATCAGACAAGTGCAGAATATTGACTTTTGATATTGTTTCAAATAAAAATCAATTCAATATCATGTTGTCATTGAAACCAGGAAAACTGTAGCATGTGGTGAGACCATTTTGATGGTCAGAATTTCTCGGATAAATTATCAGCGTCAGATTTAATCGGTTAGCACTTGTCTCAAATGGTGACACTTTACATTTTCTGATTTTCAGCGTCCGAAGCTAGAAAATTAGCAGCGATTGGGATTATTGGAGTTGATTTGGATTTTGTACCCTCTGTAATTAAAGGCAATCAATTCTAAATCGTTCGTCGCTGTTTCAGCAAAGGGAAATATGACTTGAATAAAGTTATTTATCTCTTTAGTGCTTAATTCTGTGTGTTTGGAAATAGCGAGTTTGTTGGCTTGATTTTGAAGTCATTTGGATGTCTGATACATTTTTCTGTTGGTATGAATTGAGCCGGACATTTATTTAGAAAACAGTTTATGTAACTGAACACTTTTTTTGCAAACTGTTGAAGTAAACAAAATAAAGGTTTGGCAATTTGTATAAGTCTGAACAAATACAACGTTAAAGGTTAAATCAAATCAAATTGCAGATCAAAAGCGACTGGAAAAGTTAAAGCGCCATGCGGGAGGCAGTAAAATCACTATCCTTCCATTTTTTTTTTTTGTTATGCTGATCGAACATTTTTTCTCACTCCTTACAGTTTTTAGTACAGGTAGAACTAGAATGAACTTGCGTCTTAAATGGAAACAAAAACCCACTCCACTCACGAGGGGTCGTTTTTGAAGTACAGAGGAAAAACACCCCGCTAGTTCAAATGTGTGTGTGTGTGTGTTTGTGTGTGTGTGTGTGTGTGTGTGTGGTAGAAAATAACTAAAGAGCTAACAGCTTACTTCAGACAAATTCAAAACCCAGAATATATTGATAGATAGATAGTTAGATAGATAGATAGATAGATACCAGAAGTGCTATGACCTTAATATGTCTACTTTAACTGCAGCATGAGAATGATTTGATATGCTAGTGCACATTTTGGTCTTTTTTATCCATGAAAAGGTTCTAAAGACTCAGTTCTTAACTCGAATGAATGAGACAATGTGAAGACATTCGAAGTCCAGTCATACGTTTTTGCAAGCGTTAAGGTGATTACACTATAATCATGAAAGTCGTTATAGATATTCTTTATTTTCGGCTAATTTA
>JAULCC010579134.1:0-10501 GCA_032358795.1 Nuttallia obscurata
ATCTTCTTTCTTCTTTTGTCACTTGACAGTTATCAATGAATCTATTCACCCTTGCTGAGATGTGTACTAAACGATTGAAGTCTGAAAACCTTTCGGGGTTATGGCTTAACTTTTCATTTTCACTAGAGCATATTGTCACAAATGTCTGAGATGAAGATTTTCACTTCAGTTCTATTTTTGCACTTTCATCTTGTTTAATGTTTCCTTTCTGGCCAATTGTCGCATGTAAGCTTGATAAAACCTGGTCCTTGCCACCAAAGATCAGCTTCTGCTAATTCACACACTTTTTCACCACGAGAAGCCAAATCTGCAGGATTGTCTTTCGACGGAACATACCCCCACTGACTCGGCGTCGACGATTGATGAATTGTACCCACACGATTGGCTACAAACGGCTTAAATTGTCTGCTTTGGTTATGAATCCAGTGAAGAACGTTCATACTGTCTGTCCAGTATCTGGCCTTTTTCATATCTAACTCTAGCGCACGACAAATTTCTATTGTAAGCACTAGTCCCAGCACTGCAGCCATCAGTTCTAATCTAGGAATACTATGTGTCTTTAGTGGTGCCACCCTACTTTTCGCAGCCACGATTGTAGTATGTGCGTTCACAGTATGGTACACAACTGCACCATAAGCATCATTCGAAGCATCTACGAATGTATGTATTACACTTTCAGGCTCAATGTTTAAACTGCGAAATATGGTAATCTGATCTAGGTCCTTTATTTCACTGAAATACTGTCTGATTTCTTCGACTAGTGTCTCTGGAAGACTATCATCCCAATCTGCACCCGTTAACCAGATTTTCTGCATGATGATTTTTGCTCGTACAATAAATGGTGTGAGAAAGCCGAGTGGATCAAATAAGGCTGCTATTTTTGATAGTACTATTCTTTTTGTTATTTCCATGTCAATGTTTGGTTCAGTGTAGCGATATGTGAATAAGTCATGTTCTGATACCCAGTTCATACCTAATGTCTTCAAGCTAGGCAGTTCATTTTTGCTGATGTCTATTTGTAAGGCCCTTTCTGATTGTGGAATATGACAAAGAAGCTCTTCAGAGTTTGACATCCATTTTCGTGGTCTCATTCCCGCAATTTTCCACAATTCACAGAGTTCTTGATATAACAATATCCCTTTTTGGACAGTCTCAACAGAATCCATTGTGTCATCCATGTATGTAGACTTGACAACCGATTCAGCTGCGATAGGATAGACCTCTTGATACCGCTTGGCATTCTCCTGACTCACGAACTGGGCAAGAAACTGCGAAGCATTAACTCCGAAAACTACACGATTGAACTCGTACACATCAGGATTTTTGTCTGAACTCTCACGCCATAGAAATCTATGATAGCGCCTGTCTGTCGGTAGCAGGCCTACTTGTAAGTACATTTCTTGTATGTCACATACTAGCCCGATAGACCGTTTCCTAAATCTGAGGAGAACATCGAACAACTCGTTTTGCAGTTTCGGACCTGGGTGGATGGCATCATTCAGTGACATTTCTTGGTACTTTGCACTTGCGTCGAAGACAAGTCTCACTTTTGTCGTAGCTTTGTCTAAGCGCACAACAGGGAAATGCGGGAGATACCATTTCGTTTCTTCATGCTTGTCAGTGTCTGACAATTTGGTAATATACCCTTTTTTTTCATATTTATCTATCACCTCTTCATATGTCTTTTTCAAGTCTGAGTTTTTGTTCAACTTTCTCTCTGTGCATTCTAACCTGCTTTTTGCCATTTTGTAATTATTTTGCAGTTCTGATTTATTTTCTTTCCACGGAATTGGAACCACATACCTTTTCTCTGTCTGATCATAATTGACGTTTTGTCTCATGAATTTTAGCAAACTTTGTTCACCCGCACTTAACGATTGCTCTCTATTGTCCACATTTTCTACTTCCCAGAATTTTTGCAGCATAACATTCACGTCGTCAGTCTCACTAAACTGAGTTCCAGTGTGAAATGTGAACAGAGTTGTTTCTCTTTGCTCGATCGGTGTTACTGGCCCCACACATGTCCAGCCCAAGGGCGTTAGTCGAGCCGTAGGGCCATTTTCTGCACTCAATTCACCAAGCGAGCTGTGCAATTCTGGATAATCGACACCAATTAGCAGATCTACTTTCGGTTTACGTCCGACAGAGGGGAATTTCAGCCCTCGTAAATGTGGCCAATGTCTTGAATGTTCATTCCAGTCAATGGGTTTCAAGCTGCCGGTCACTTGCTGAGCTGTGCTTGCTTCCATTGTCAACTCAATATTTCTGTCTAAACTGCAACAGTCAAATGTCACATTCATTGACTTCATGTTTTCTGATTTGCCGTTTAACGTAGTGACCCTAACATTTTCTATTTCACTTCTTAGTCCGAGCTCATCTGCAACATCCTGGTTCATATATGTTCTTGTGCTTCCATCATCGAGAAGCGCATTCACTCTTAGTTCTTTTCCGTTGGCTCTAACAATAATTGGCACTGTTCGTAAGGCTATGAAAACATTCGAGGTCACATTGTATGTTCTCTCCTTGGGTTCAAAACAGGCAGCTTGGGGACTTAACTTTTCTGCATGCAAGAGACTATGATGGAGTCTGTCACAGCCCTCTACGTCACACTTTCTTGATCTTCTACACTCCCTGCCTGTGTGTGAACCACCAAGACACCTGAAGCACAGTCTGAGAATCTTTGCTTTGTCCCAACGCTCATTTACAGCCATTCTTTTGAAATCATCACAATCCCACACGCCATGAGACCCTTTGCAAACATTACACTGTCTGACTCGTCTTGTTTTGTTGAAAAAAGACTTCTGACCTTTAACATGAACTGGTTTCTCCACTTTGTCGTCCATACCATACTTTGTTTCCTTTGCAATAGTGTGGAATTCAGATTCTTGGATCACCCACTCTTTCAGAGTTTCAACCTTTTCTTCCTTTTCATTTTCAAAGCGCCATCTTTGGAATTTAGTGATCATTGATTCTGGTAGTTTCTTTAGTAATTGTAAATACATGTACTTACTCTGAAGATCAAGTTCATCTGTTTCATGCATATTCATTTTATGATTGCTATATCAAGTAAATCAGCAAATCGTTCAATGTTCCGGGCATTTTCTTCTTTCATCACTGGAAATTTATCCAATTCTTCAAGAAAACAGTTCACTCTTCTCCTGTTTCCACCAAATTTCTGCTCCAGTCGGTCCTTACTGCTTCATAGGCTGCGGCCGAGTGTCCCAATCCTTCAACAGCCTTCAGGGCAGCTCCCTTGAGGTACTGACGCAGCTGCAAGCACTTGTACTCTGGCGTTGCCTTCGTGTTGTCGACATATGCCTCAAATGCACTCCACCAGAACTCAAAATCCTTCTTAGACCCAGTGTACACAGGGATAGATTCACATTTTAATTGTTTGTACATGTCACTACATTGATTTGTCTTTACACCATGGTCACTTTCTCCAGAGTCCGACTCTTCGCAATTTCGTGGTTTCTCCGTCAAAAGCTGTTGAAGACAATTTCTAGTTCGAGTAAACACCGCTTTCGACATCGACTTTTTAATCTTGAGATTGGCAAGCCGCGATTCCGCTTCATGACAAGCTTTCACGGCCATTAATCCGACTTCTCCGTCTCTGATATAGTTCTTGGTTATAGAACCTGGCTCTTCTACCAGCAAATGTTTTGGAGAAGATACAACTGGAAGATGAGGCTCGATTTTCGATAAGTATTTTATTTTTTAGCGATTGTCGACCACCTTATTTTTACAACCGGACAACATAGTTTACACTATAAAACACGGACCGAGTTATCAATTGGCTGTGTGGCCCTTATTGCAGTAGAACTGCACAATAGCTCTATCAATTATCAATACTCTTATATTTTCCTTCTAAACAATGTGTCAGAAAAAACAGTCATGATTGAGGCTAGCACACAGACTGAAGACATTGTTAAACTTGATCACCCATACGCATTTGACAATGTATGTAAAATATGTCAACACAGCACTCTACACCAGAATTCTGCATTGAGAGCATTTCATCAGATTCTGATGCCAGATTCTATACTTGACTGAATGTCTCTTTCTTGATGGCCTTAGTTACCATGCTAAATCCATTCGGTGAAGTGTTGTCGTACAAATTGAAAGTTGCTGAAAAAATTCTTTCAGTATTAATGAGACTACAACTAGGGCTGAACTTTCATGACATTGGAAGACTTCAATATTTCCAGGCAATTGACATCAGCAATTTTCCACACATGGATTGAATTAATGGCTAACAAGTTAAGCGACTGTGTTGTATGGCTACCAAGAGAAACGATTCCGCAAACTTTACCTTTATCATTTACTGACATTTACCGCAAAACAACATGTATCATTGATTGTAAGGAGGTATTCATTCAACGACCATTCTCTATAAAAGCAAGGACTCAAACATACAGTAATTACAAGAGTCATAATACTGCAAAATTTCTAGTTGCCATAGCTCCAAATGGATACATTATGTATGTTTCAAAAGCATAATGGTGGACGAGCAGGGGATAACTATATCTGCACAGGAGATGATCAATTCCAGGAGAATTGCTTTAGTGCGAATACATCTTGAGAGGACCATCAACCGGCTTAAATGATATCAAATCTTGAACACTACATTAAGTCTGTTACAAAAATGGATAAAAAGATGAGAGTGATTGTGCTTTGTAACCTCCAACACTCTTTGATTAAAGATGATATTTTAGAGGACTAATTCCCTGTGTGTTGCTGCCAAGTGCCATGCATGTCATTAACTGTTCTTATAAACAGATGCTCATTTGAAATCAATCGGTCAGTTATTGCATACTTAAAGAAGTTATAACATGTATCCGTATTTGTGTAAACTATAAGTCTATATTAAAAGTAATGCATGGGACTCACTGTGTGGACCTTTTTTCCCTCAAAGTAAGATTTTCAGTCATTAAAATATCTATTAAAAGGTAAAACATAAACACAGTAGAGTCATGGGAGAGTTAAGTTTTGCCAGGTACGGTCATGTTGCCTGAAACACATAACATTTTTTTTCTAGGCCACATTATGAAGTTATGATCAATATGAATAAAGGCATGAAAAAACATGGAAAACAAGTCCATATTTTTCTATTATAACATGGTTTTATTCACCGATAATACAACACGTTGAACACAATCAGATGTGAATATTTGTAAATAAAATAAACTTCATAGGCAGTTTAAATGTTTGCATCTGCTTATATAAATTATATGTCTTTTATAAATCTTCTACAAGTATTCATAAATGTTCATAAATAAATAAATAAACTTACATAAGTCTGCATAAATGTTCAGTTACTGCCTACAAGATTGTTTGTACTCATCTGAGAGCTTAAGTCTCTTGGACTGGTTCTTGTCTGCAAGCCGATCAAGCAAATGCTTGACATAAAACTTGCGGAGCCTTTCAAAAGTTGGTGACACAAACACAGAATCATATGGCACACCAATAATGATAGCATTCACTGGTGTCCAGACAACAAACGTGCACATGGCATGCTTCATACAGAACATAGCTGAATCTGGGTGCAATAGCTATTTCTCTCTTTAGGGTTGAGACAATAGTCATCCTTCAATGATACATCATATTTCCCACTTTGAATGAGCTCCTGTAGGGATTTTGTAGGGCACTTGATTTCAATGATGGTACTGTAACATCAATGATTCCATCAGGACTTGCTGTCAGATAATTGCTCCTCTTCATCAATGACAATGCCTGATTTCATCACCTTCAGGCCAGAGGTTTTCTCAAACCATGAGAGTGCCTCCCCTTCATGCTTAAGACAGTGTTGTGTAGCACTGATTGCCCTGGACTGTGGATAAATCTGGTTTATAACGAATTTATTTGGATCTGCACAGCTGGTTTTGGGATGGGCATTGACCTTATTAGAGGATATGCATAGAGCTTGCGCGCATCCTGCCATACCACTGTTGTTTGCTCTGAATTGTTACTTGGGTAATATAGTCCTTGTTCTGTGATGATATGTCTACATATTTCTGATAGAAGTTTTTTGTTTTCCCTCACTTTCTGTCAGCTAGGGCTAATGGACATCTGATAGAAGTCTTTATATGGCTGGCATACAGAATCCTTTACGGGTCTAGTTAACATCAATATCATCACGGGATTTGTGATTCAGTTGCGTTCTTTGAACAATTGTTCTTTCTTTGGCAGTTACAATTTTGCATAGTATAGGACACTTTTGAGTGCTTTATAATGTCAAGTGATCTATAAACTGGTTAATTTTAGGCAGCTGACTTTTGTCTTGTACATTAGTTGTTTTCTTCAGATGGGGTGTGGCATCAGGTTTTGGCCTGTTGAAGTCGATGTCTTCAAATTTCTCTTGAAGTGCAGCCTTTTGGGCACTATGTCCCCACACTCGCTCCTTGTCAGTGCATGTTTCCCCAGCAATACCATGGTTCCATACTAGAATGACAGCATACACAATAGTAGATATGTGACTGCCACTTCTTCCTTCACCGGCTGGGCATGTACAATGACCAGTTTTAATTGTGCTGTCACTTGTAACTGCCACCCATGCCTGATAGTCTGATCATCTAACTCCAGGTTGTAATGGTGATACATTTTGCTTTTAAGAAGTAGATGTTGTAACTTGTGGTACAAAGAATGTCTCTGAGCCAGCCATTTTGGCCATTTTGGCCATAGTTGTATGTGTACAGTGATCTAAATTATTTCATTGCCTTCCTATCATAGGCCATCGATGTCAAAAGGTAATCAACAAGATCTTTGTATGCAATTGTTAGCCATGTCAGATATCATTCGTGATCCACTTGACATTTTCCGGTAGCAGCCCTGAAACAAGAACCTGCCTGATTGAGAGATTTGTTGGTATCTTTATTCAAAGCAATTTTGAAAACTCTAGAATTGTGTTGCTTACCCCAGTGAAAAAACATCCAGGATTTTGGCTGGGATTCCACCAGGATTCAGATCGGGAATTTCCTGGGGAAAAAAAAATGTTGGATTCCTGGGAATACTGACCTGGAAAAAGTGCAGGATTCCCGTTGACAGGGAATCCCGATCGTGATAATTTTGAATCCCAAGTAGAATTCTTCAGAATCTAGACCTGAATAAATCAGTGGATTTCCTGGTTGATTCTTTGATACCAAATGTGAAATTCTGGAATGATTTCGCAGGATTCCAGATTGAGAACAGACATATCTTAAATTTGTATGAATTGCCTATTAACATGCAACCCCTCATACAGTTCATGAACAGTTTTTCTGGAAGAACTTTTGAACAGAGTGGACCTTTTTCTGTAATTTCTATTGTTGTAATGGAGCCAAACATTTTTTTCAAAAAAGAAAGCATGACTCCATAAAAACATCTGTCAAAAGGAGATTTTGCTGAAGATTTTCTATTTGAAGCTTTCCAGAAACAGAGTGGGAAACTATATATGTTTCTGGAAACAATATTAAAAGATGGGTTTTCACAGCTGGATACAGCTCGTCCAAATGTCCAATACAATCACGCAACTTGTCCCAGGAATTGCCATTATACACTTCTGTAGACACTTGGGGTGGTGACGCTGGTGGTTGCTGGGGTGATGGCATTGTTGGTTGTAAGGATTTTAGTTTTGTCACAAAAAATCTTAATTCTGGCTATAACTTTGTCATTTGTTAACAAATGTTGTCCATCCGTCTGTCATCAAGAATTTCTTCAAACATCTTTTCCTTTGGAACTACTTTGCCAATTTAACAAAACTTCACATAAATGATCCTTAGTTGGTCCTCTTCCAGATTCTTTGGAAAAATTTAGTTCCATGCAGAACTCTGGTTGCCATTGCAACCGAAAGGAAAAACTTTGAAAATCTTCTTCTCAGAAACCACTTGGCCAATTTTAACAAATCTTCCCATAAATGTTCCTTAGTTGGTCCTCTTCCAGATTTCTTCAAAAAATTTAGTTCCATGCAGAACTCTGGTTGCCACGGCAACAGAAAGGAAAATACTTTTCAGAATCGACTCAGCCAATTTCAAAATATTTTCACAGAAATGATCCTTCTGTGACTCTTTCTCTAATTCCTTCAAATCTTGTTGATAAGCAAAAACAAATGGCTGCCAGAGGGTAGGGGCTAAATTTCACTTTATATAGAAGACTTTGAAAATCATTCCAACAGTAATTGCAAGCCCAATTTCAAAATAATTTTACAGAAATGCTCCCAACGTGATCCTTAATCAAATTCCTTCAAATCATGCTTGAAATGATGACCCTGTATTATAAGGTTCTTTAATTTGTTTGTGCAAATTTCAGGTGAGTGATTACAGGACCATCATGGTCCTCTTGTTGAAACAATTTCTCTAGAAGTTGTTCTAGAATGGTAATTGAACTCTAAATCAATGTCAGTTCAAAAACTTGTTCTAGAAGTTCTGGAGAAAGTTCTTGAACTGCCTTTTGTGTTCAATTGCTGCTGCACCTGAAATGCGTTTGGTTGTTTTACACAGTTTTTAAGAACCAAAATTCATTTATTATTTCAACGAAGGTCACAAGATGTACACTTCATCATCTTATAATTTGTAATATGAAAAATTGTGGAGACCCCAGATAAGGTACATATAATGATTACTTAGATCCTTTCTTAGTTTCATAGACTACAGGGTATGGCAATAGGTTAACAAGTACATATATGCTTTGAAATAGATGCAATAAAGCAGTCATTTGATCCTATCATTTTAAAGAGTTATTTTAAAAGTGTCTCACATAGTTTGAAAATAAACAAAAAGTGCTTTGGAGTGGAAAGTTTAAGTCAAAACAGATTCAGCCCTACGAAGCACTTTCTGCTGATTCTCAAATTTCTTATGGAAGCTTGCCTTGTTCAGTGAAGTAACTTTCAGAACAACTCTCTCTAAAATGCTTAACTAAATTGGATCAAGTGATGGCCTAAGACTGTCCATGTTCTTTATTGCCCTTTTCCCTGTGCGTATGCATGATTCAATCTCATCTATTGTAAACACCTGAAAAATCAGGTGTTTAACAAGGTTTTGTACTGTTAGTTATTGTTTGTTAATTTGATTCCATAACTTGAGGAGGAATATGCTGAATGTTACTTGGTTGAACAGTTTCAACCGGTTCAGATTCAAGGGCTGAGTGGTTACTGGCAGGAGGAGTGTCAGGAGTCTTGTGGTCACTGGCAGGATGTTGGGTAGTCTTTTCCAGTTGTGTCACCCTCTCCTCCAATTTCCTGTATTTCCTACAGATGGATTTGACATCCTCTTCCAGCTGTTCAATTTTCTTCCTGTAAAAAATGCAATATTCCAGTATGGTATAAAAGTAATTATTATTGTGACACGTACATCTACATCAAACAAATTTCATGATATATTCACATAATTTTCAGTTAATGTAGTTTGATGTTACAGCTGGCAAGTCACCATTTTTCTATTTAAACATAAAAATGATGCATTTGTAAACCATCCCATGACAAAACCAGCCTTCTTATATTGTTTACAGTGTAGATTCAGATCAGCTACTACTACCGGTATGCCAACTCTGATTGAGGTTTGCCATCTTCTAGAGTCATTGATCTATATTACTTTTAATCTGTTACATGTAGAAGTTAATGAAAATCACACACACACCTTTGATGCAAGGCAGCTGATCAGGGTCTACCCAATTTGAGGTGCATTTAAGCCTGGTTATCTCAAGGCATGGCAAGTATCCGTTTTTTTTCTTTTTTGCAATAATTTGTTAAGTGTTTTTGTTGGAAACATTGTCATTAGTGCAGTAACCAACAAAAATATAATCTGCTTTTAATCTATATCACTGAAACAGGATATTCAAAATTCTTAGTTTGATGTAAAGATTTTATACAAGATATGGAAGAATATCACATCTTATTATTATTTCATTGTTCCGTAAATGATTCTGACAAAGTTTACTCAATTTGTAATGACCTTATTAATACATTATGAAGTCACTGTGGTGTATCTTTCATGAAGTGTATCTTTTGAGCAATTGGGTAACCCTTTCCATAACAAAACTCACTTGTACAAATGTCTTCTCAGTGTCTCCTCTTTTCTTTAGATACTGGAAGCTGTCAGTTCCTGCTGAGATACAACACATCTGGTTATATAAAGGTGTTTAAATATCTTCTAAATGTAAGCAAATGGCAAATGCTAGAAAATATCAAATGCAAACTTGCAAGCCTCAAAAATTCCACTCATCTGCTCGAATTTACCAGTGCAAGTTGACTTAGGACTAGAGAAAACTTGTTACCACACACCCGCCAGGAAAGTATATTTTAAAGAATTCCCCCGCAAGAAACATTCTTTAAATGAAAATATATTTTATTTTCCAAAACAGAAATACATGAAATACAATCCCATTATGAAATTCTGAATGAAAACAATCAAATCTAAACTGAAAAGAGTAAGCGTCAACAGAATTTCAATGTGGCTAGAAATGTTTTAACCACAATGAGAAACATTTATTTCTTTTTTTTTTCTTTCGGGATTAAATCCACAACATAAAT
>JAULCC010579245.1:0-10500 GCA_032358795.1 Nuttallia obscurata
GGAGATGCTCATTGGCATAATTGATACAGAACTGTTCAAAGCTGTTCTTGCTGAAGTCTTCAAACCCAAAAATGTCCAACACTCCGATAGAGTTACCCTGTAAACACAAGAATAAATGGCAACGTGAAATTAACATAATATGTATTTACAATTTAATAGTAAATAAACATGTTTTATAGTATAATAAAAATGAATTGTTTCCTGAAGTACAGTAGCAATACCATAACCATAGGTTTTTTCCAATGCCAGATATTTTCTATAATTACAGTCTTATCTTAATTTTCACCACAGTTACTTGGTCAGCTGCATAACAGGTAAAACAATTTAAAAAATATTCTTAAAAAAATCTACAAATGATAACCCTGCTTAATAACAAATATAACAATGAGTGTAAAAATAAATAAAATAAAAACATCTTTTAATTTTCATAATGTTGTCCAATTCATGCTTTATATCAATATTTTTTAGTTGTGCCAGCATTTCAAGTGTTAAATCTGTGTTCAAAATTTTCAATCTATTGATTCCAAGCATTCGTTTTCAACATTCTCGTTCTACTGGTTGCCAGCATTTCAAGTGTTAAATTTGTGTCTTCTGGTTCCCAGGACTTCACTTGTTAAATTTATGTTCAATATTATCAGTGGCAAATGTACATGTCATGTTGAAAATGCAAACCGTTAATCTGTATATATTAATTAGTTATGCAAAATCACCTGAAGTGGTTAATAAACCAAACATGTAAACATGGCCATTAAATGACAAGAAAACACAGAATGTCCTCCTTACAGATAAAAACATATGTTAAATAAACCCATTATGAAAACACACCACTCATTAGACCTCAGCAAGGCTGTACTTGAGAAGCAAGCAGACAATTAAAGAGGATTCAGTCCTAATTTTCTTTTCCCTCCCTCCACTTCACTGAGACAAGGAGACCCCATTTCAGTTAAAAGGCAAAGAATGTGGTCAATATCATTTTTTTTCCACATGGCAGTGATAAGAACAACAAATTTGCCCTAAGTTTGGAAGTCAAAACTACAGATATTATAAAATAAAAGACTGATTAATAAGTACAAAAAGCAGAGAGAATTACAAAACTGAAGTTTCTCTTGGTCAATCAGGCTAATCAGATAAGCTAGATCTTTAGTTAAAATACATTGTATATTAAAGAATTGGTAAATGTTCTATATATCAAAAAGATGAAAAGCATAGCAAGCTATTAAATTAATCTTATTTTTTTCTCCTCTAAGAGACTATGAAAAATTTAATTAAGTCTTTAAAATTGCACAATAGATATACAGCTATACTTATTTTAGCTGAGGATATATAGAACAGAACAGAATGTTTATCTTTTTTTTTAAACAGAACAGAAAATTTATATAGACTAAAGCACAGAAAATTATATAACAGAATATCTTAATGGACTATATATTGAAACACTATGTCTAAAGTTCTAATAATGTTTTTCATCATGCAAACAGGATGACACAACATGATTCCTGTACTTTTACTATGATACAGTATGTCCACCATAATACACAATACCAGACAAGAATCAAATATACAAGAAAAACAAAAACTCCTCTATTAATCTACCTTCATCATGATGGATTTCTAGACAATAATCTTTCACATAAAAAAATACCAATAGGACATACTGATGTAGAAAAATACAAATTAATCTTAAAGTGTCAATTGTAAAATTTATATGAACAGTGATTGTTGCTATATGACATCATTCTACTGCTTATTGTCATAGTTTCACAAATAAATAGATCAAGGTCATACTGCATTAGTTAAATGTCACATGATGTGTTTCTTGACAACAAGGTCATAAATGACATGTGTTGGAGTTGTTGTTGTTTTTACTGAACTGACAATTTTTCTGAACTGGCACCATTTTAAAAGATATTTGGCTTGGTTTTCATAATTTAATTAATGTTCAATTAGGGGTAGAAACATGTACAATGACCCCATGGGTAAATTGCTAAGCAACTAGGTCAACACAAACATGAGTAACCCAGATAACCCTTTGCACTTGTTAATAATCAGAACTCTGATGACCTCCACATTCAGACTCTACCAGTGACACTGACCCTTTTATAGGTCAATGCAAGCGAGAGTGTCAATGTATGTGATGGCAACACAGCAAATACCTATTTATATCATTTATACCTTACACAAACAGACTCGGGTAACACTGTATGCAACACATAGTTTTCATGACCTTGACACATAGAATGTCTACCAGTGACCAAGGTCAATGTTGTCAACTAGGTCAATAGGTCAAGCTGGATTCCACACAGCAAAAATAGATATTTCCCCATAAAGTCTGACAGATAAATAGACCCAGTTAACACTATAATCTTGGTATTTAGACTGTCTACCAATGGCCTTGACCCTGTTTAGATAAATGTTTGAAACTAAAATTCCAAAAGGAATACTGATATTTACTTTTTCAATCTCTGAATAATGCTATTCAGATAAAGTCACCATTCTCGAAACTAAACTAATATGCCAAACAGACCAACAAATTAATATCACACAGACTTAAGTCCAAAACTGTGTTTTTTCACACAAAATGTGAGTCACATTTCAATACTTGTGGCAGCTACTTTTAACTTTTAAAGGAGTCCATATTCATGCCATCTGCACGTGAATACACTGAACAAATTGTGTTTAGTGTTTGTAACAGGTCAACCTCTGTTGAGCAAAGGCCATTTGTGGTTTCTTTTTTTCTTCTTTTTTTTAAGACACATATAGCACAACAATTATGTGTATCTAGGCTAAATCTATGCTATGTGTACCTTGCTACAATGATTCATATTAACAATCTTTCCATCACACAATCTAATGAGGCTAAATCTAATACATTTATATCAAAATGCTTGACATATATTTATTACTTTACATTCATTCACCTTGCAAAATCCCTTTTCTCTTCCTTATTATTTTTCCAACTAACATAAGACATGTACACTTCAAATATTAAATCAAATTTTTTAACTTACGCCAGTTTACACATCAAACTGCAGTTTTTAGTTATCGTTTGACAGAAGTACATGTACCAGTTAAGAAAGCTAATGAGGGTGAATCAAAATGTACCAACTACACTTGATGTTTCTAAAAAAGTATTGTTTTTCTTTATTCATATACAAAATGTGATCCTTTAAAGACAAAATAGTAAATCATTTCAGACTTTTTTCTACTGTTAAATCTTAAACAATTACATTCCTACAAGTAGCAGAGTTGTAGGATATAAATGGAAAAATAAAGATACACATCCAAATTGTAATACTTGTGTTTTAAATAAACGAATATTTATGGTCCACCCTCATAATAGCTGAAGAAGAGAGAGGCTGCAGGCTCAAGAAAATGTATATTACTAGCCATGTCCTAGGATATTACGCCATCATGTCAGAGTTTATATTACTGCAATATTCTTTCCCCTAAATCTCTTAATACCCATTATATATCCCTGTAGCATTAGGATATGCCAATAAACCTGTCCATTAGGGTAACAAATATTTCAAGCAAGCCAATATTTTCTTGTATTATATTTATATATTTTCCAATGTGAGGTCCATTTATTATACCAATAAATATTTCCATTAATGAAGCATATATTTACATATATTAACAGCAAAGTTTCTTTCTCTTGCATAACACATCATATTTTTGTAGCATTAAAACAGTATGTAAATAAAACATTTAATTAAGGTTGATGAAGATATGTTAATGATAGATTACTCTTTTGATGAGAAACAATTTGTATCACAGACACATATATATGAACATATCATCTAAATGACAAAACAACACCCCTTCAGAGAGGAGCTGCTTGATCAGGGTTCTACTCTGTTTGCTAAAAGAACTATTTTGATAGCATTCAGTTTTTTGTTTCTTTTCCTTTTTCAGAAAAAAAATAATTTTTTGATCTAAAAATAGCATATGATGTAATGGTCTAAAAATAGCCTGTGGAGGAAAGGGTTAAGAGCAGACTGTTTTATCTGAGGAAACTGTTAAGAGCAACCAGGGTTGAGAGCTATACTGTTTTATCTCCTATAGTAGTATGAATAAGATAGAATAGTTTTGAGCTCAATCTTTCAAATATGGCACAAAAAAAGGAGTTACAGACAGACAATGGAGTGTCTCAAATGCATAGTCTGTTCATCTTACAATAACATTCAGGAATTCTATGACCAAGTCTGTGCCAAACACCATTTGTATACAAACTTCTGTAGGATCAGATATTTGCAAATGAGGATACAATAACCACTCAATATTCAAAAAACAGATCAGTTATTGCAAAAATACATTAGAGTTTATGGATACTGATGCATGTTTTAACATATGATTTTCAAAATAACCATTGTTACAACTGGATTTGCATTCAATGTTTTAACGTGTAACATTACCCTACATTATGTTTTGCAACAAAAGTAATTCTGAAATGTCTCTATTGCACCAAATTATGATAGAACAATAAATGAGATGAACTCTAGCAGTTTACAATAAACAGCCAACAATAACTGGCCAGATATTCAGACATATATGCCAGCCTTAATGATTTCTTAATTATGTAAGGGACATTATCTTCACAAAAAAACATTGACAAGTGTCATAAATCTTGGCAAATAGACCACTTTTGTAATATTTCAACATCCAGTTATGTTTCACTGAAATCCTTGAGAAGTTTCCCAAATTAATGTAGTCCAATTTGCCTTTTCATTTGGCATTTCCCTAAATAATTCTAAAGAACTTATATTTATCTATATAATTCTGAATTATTTCAACACCAGCTTTTGTCATTTTGATGTTATGATCATACATTTAACACTTTAATAATTTTGACTTCAATCAATACTGTGGTTCCATAATACAGACCTACATTTATACAGCTAATTACCAACTGTCTAAAAAGCCACTGATTATATATAAACAGTGTTGTTTTTTTTTCATTTTATTTAATTTAATTTAAATTTTTTTTTTTTTTTATATATATATTTTTATATATATTTTTATATATATAATAATTAAAAATATTAAATTTAATGAAAAAATCTATCATCTAACTTTTTCAGGATGCAAAATTCCCAAATTTGAAACTTATGCAAAAATATCTTTTGTATACCGAAAACATAATTTACTTCAAAATCTTATAAACAAAATATCTTGAAATTACAGAAATACGTATTAGTCCTAAAACATTTCACCCTTTGAATAATTCTTTTCTTTCTGTTTAATAATTAGTCTCTGAATTCCAAAAATATCTTCAGATCACATTAACTCAGATGTATATCAAATCTTTTCATGATAAGGTGTATGCAAGTGTTATATTCATAAATCTAAATCCAATCGACAGCTACCATTGAATTGATAAGTTTATCCTTACTGATATCTGTCCCAGAAATGGTTTTATTGGTACTGTCATTAAATACACATACAACGACATGATGGCGTATTATCCCTCTACAAAACCTTTGATGCATAAGTACCGTGTGCCTAACATAGTACAGAAAATTGTTTCTCGACTCTGGAGACACATCCGCCTATTTGTCAATGAAGGAAAAAAGGGGATAAAATAGATTATAAGCTAATCCACATAAGATGTTCAATGTTGAACATAATTAAAGATGAATTTTCTACATCATTTATTTCTAGCATACATTATTTTTCAAATAAAAGTTATGGTGTTAAAAAATAGAATCAGTGCAATATTCTTTAATGTACAAATAGTTAGTTGTTATTTTTCCATATCTTGATTGAACCAGTTCTAAGATATTTCACAAATGGCAAATCTCTATCCCGAATATTTTTTTCTCCAAATGCTCCAAATGCTGGATCTTTGCAATCATTTTTGTTAAAAGCTATGATAGTTTCTAGAAAATCTTGAGTATACCTCAAGAAAGTTCATTCCCATTCTTGTAAATGTTTGTGTTTTTTTTACACTGATCCCCAGATATGTCATGAAAAAGGATGTTGCGATCAGTCACTGATCCCAAAATCTCTAGACTTTTCAGGTATTCAATCTAAACCAATACAATTTTTTGCAACTTTTCCTGAGATAACAACATGTACTTCCTGGGATAAACAGCACAGATCTGAGATTTCTCCTTTAAGAGCTGTCTTGTCTTAATCTACACTGTTTGAAATTTTCAGAACTCATGGCTTCAGTACAGGAAGATGAATAATAGACCCTAAATGGCTTGTAACTTAACCCTGAACACAGAGAGAGAGAGAAAGAGATAGAGAATCTTTTATATGCATCTTAGATATGACCTATGAAAATCACAAAATGCCAGATTTAAAGATTTGATAATGAAAATAATTCAGTCTAAAGGAAAAAAACCCAAAAAACTATATTGTAAAACTATAGGACTGCAGTTTTTTATCCTACCTATAAATGGGTTGCTGAAAAGTATCTTTAACAAGTTGTTCCAAAAGCATCTATATCAGTCAGTATAGATATAAGCAGTTTCATAAGATAAAGTTACTTACCATCACAAGCAAAATGAATATTTGACTTTTATTTATTTTTTCCGCTAAAATGATCTCTGCTCAGAACAGTGATACAAATATCAGTCGTCAAAAATCGATAAAGTTTTTGATATTGAAATGTTTTTCTAACGACCACCAAATGTCCACTTTGCATTATCATTAGCTAGACTGTCAATGGTTTAATTCTTTGTGAATATATTATGATAAAATTACATGCTTCTGACCTTCAGTCTTCTATGACTCATATAATGTATTATATCAATCATATCATAGCTTTTCATATCTTAAAATTTCAAAACAAAAAATATAGATAATTTGAAATGTGTTTTTTATTATTATTATGGCATGTGGAAAATATTGACAATTTTTCATAATAACTTTGCAGGATTTAAGAAATTTTGTGATAAGGGACATTTTTTGTGTGAAAAGGCACACATCCTATTTAGGTGTTACACAAGCCACAATAAATATTCCTTAGAACATCTGAGACAAGTGCTAATTTATATCAACCTCTATATGCTCCTGTCTGATCAAGGTCTCCACTGCTTGCTTCCTGTACACTTTATAGTATGAGAATACTGCTGATAATTCAGTAAACAGTGTAGACTTTTACCAGCCACCTTATTAATCCATTACTGAGTGATGGAGAGGGCTCTTGATCTGGGCTCACACTGGTCTCAAATGTGTTAAAGATCTTTTTAAGAGTTGCGGCTTATGTCCAAACTTATTGTATTGAAGACAACATTCATTATTTAACTCCTACATCCCCAAAGAATGCAAACAGATATAATTTGATTGTGATAGACCATAATAGCCCTTTATTTTAAAATCTGTTTTTTTCCCTTGAATTACTGCTTGCAATAAGCACTAAAATAATGTAAACTGTAATGTAAACTATAAAGTCATCAACTGTGATAAGCACTAGAAAAAATATATAAAACTCTGATATACACTTGACTGACTAACTCTCTAGGAAATATATCAACTAAGTAAAACATTTAAAAACTATGAAATGTGATCAACACATATCAGCTATGATATCAACTAGAATGTTATCTGAATGGAACAATAGAAAGGCATTAACTGGCATAAACATTGGAAAAATATCAGCAGTGATAAACAATATAAATTATGCATCAGTGGTGGTCAAGTGATGATAAACAATAGAAATTATGTATCAGTGATGTTCAAGTGATAAACACTGGAAAATATCAGCAGTGATAAACACTGGAAAAATATCAGCAGTGATAAACACTAGGAACATATCAACAGTGATAAACAATAGAAATGATGTATCAAGTGTTGTTCAAGTGATAAACACTGGAAAAATATCAGCAGTGATAAACACTAGGAACATATCAACAGAGATTAAAATTAGAAAAGATGTATCAGTGATATCTGAGTGGTAAACATTGTAAATCAATAGCCTACCTGGTGTTCACTGTTATGTCGTTTAGCTAACAGAGCCTGATTGACCTTCAGGACAATCCAGTCAAACAAGGCTCCATACAAACACTTGGCCATGGCGTCCCTTGTAGCTAGTGCCTGAAATATATCCATCAATGTGACAGACAGTTAACAGAAAGTCTTGCCTTGATATACAAGACTTTTTAATCAATTTATGAAGCAACAAAATCCTGATTATTTATAATTCTGAAACAACCAGATTCAAACTTGACCAAGACAAGATGGCCATATACACCATGTTTGGTAAAGATCAGACAATATTTGTTCATTTTAAAGAGACTACATAACATCAATATAGCATCAATTTTGTCAAATATTGAAGGGGAACAACTCTGGTGTTCCAATCTTCCTTTTTAAGTCAGTGTAACGAGCTCAGACTGGCAAGTTTTTAAATTTGGCTAAGACACTGTGACAGTACACCATGTTTAGTAAAGATCTGACAATATTTTGTTCATAAAGAGCACACATAACAGCAACGACACATCAATTTTATCATGTATTCAAAGTCAAGGGGAACAACTCTGGTATTCCATTCTTGCTGTTTTTTGATGGCTGTCTTAATATAATGGCCAAATAGGCTGTGTCAAAGTCTTATAAACATAACATAAGATTTTCTTCTGTCAAAATCATATCCTGGATATCATTTGTCATTAAAAAAAAGCTCCACTGTGTTAATTTTCTTACATCCTGCATCCTGTGTGTCATGACAACGGTTTCATCGCCAGCTGTTGCTCTCTTCTGAGTGAGGGCCTCCACAAGGGTCTTCTCTTTCACCTTCAACAACTGTGATATGACTGTTATTGTCTCTTGGTTCAAGATAGTCACTGACTCGTCATGATGCTGGTCCCCTTTCTATAAAAGCAAATTATTCAGGATAGAGTTTTAACATGACAACAATGCATTGAATTGACAACATTATTGGACCAGACAAGCATTTCATGACCTGCTTTATTTTACAGGAAACATTTGATACTTCTTACAATAAGCATACTGTTTGTTGTAAAGTATGTCAAGTTCTTTCTGATATACTTCTCATATGCTTTTCCATTATTTATAGGATTTCTCAATGAATTACAACCTATTAAATCCACCTTTGAAATTATAAGTAATTAGTTATATACTCCCTTTTCTACATGTAGTGCAGTACTAGGCATTAAGTTGGTTTGTAAACTTTGATAACATCATATTCTAATAAGAAACTTGACACCAATATATGTTCAGAAACTTTAGATCTATAACTAAATCATCTTTAAACATCTTTAGAAGCAAATAAAATAAAAATAAAAGATTTTTTCTGTGAAAAATTTTGCCATTCATGAAAATATTGCCTTTGCTGTTTACAAGATGAAATAAACTCTTATCTTAAGCAATTAGGCTCTATGTAAACATAAAATTACTATTGCAAATGTAATCACTACATATTCATTTTGAATGTTAAATCCTAACAGATCACACTTCAGAACTGCTCCATCTAACAGAGCATGAAATGTTAATTATTGCAAGTATTTATGTATTGTATATAAGCTAACTTTGCTGCATTGTAATTTTTTCAATATTGTAAATGTGTTTGATATTGGTTATGTTTCTCACCATATCTTATATCTAAATGAATAAGTTAACAGAAAACAAGGGAGGTAATTTTGAAACAAGAGGGCCATGATAGCCCTAGAGGCACTCACCTGAATATGATAGCCTTAACCCCTGGACTGGAGGCCATGTTTTTTTTACAGATCAAAATAATTTGAAATATCTTTTTAGAGGGTCATCCAAGGAACATTTATGCCAAATTATTTTCAAATCTGGCCTCTAGTCTTCGAGAAGAAGATATTTTAAGTTTTCACCACAAACATATAAGGAAAACTGACTCCGCCCCCTGGTGGCCATGTTTTTTTTTACTAATCAATGTAATTTGACCAATCTTTGTAGAGGGCCACCTAAGAAACATTTATGCCAAATCATTTTCAAACCTGGCCATTAGTTTTGAAGAAGAAGTTAAGTTTTCACTATAAACAAATAAGGAAAACTGACTCCTCCCTCTGGTGGCCATACTATTTTACTGATCAAAATAATTTGAACAATCTTTGAAGAGGATCACACAAGGAACATTTGTGCCAAATTATTTTAAAATCTGGCCTCTAGTTTTGGAGAAGAAGATTTTCAAAGTTTTCACTATATACATGTATGGAAAACTGACTCCGCCCCCTGGCAGCCATATTTTTTTTATAGATCAAGATAATTTGAACAATCTTTGTAGAGGGTCACACAAGGTACATGTATGCCAAATTATTTTCAAATCTGGCAACTAGTTTTGGAGAAGAAGATCTTAAAGATTTTCCTTTCTGTTGCCATGGCAACCAGAATTCTGCATGGAATCAAATTCATTGAACAACTTTGAAAGAGGATCACCAAAGGAACATTTTGGTAAAGTTTTATTACAAGAGGACCATGATGGTCCTGCAATCGCTCACCTGAATATTTCTCTTTACAAAATTACTTCATGTAATTCATGTAACCCTAAGGTCTAACCATTTGAAC
>JAULCC010579356.1:0-10499 GCA_032358795.1 Nuttallia obscurata
CCCCCCCCCCCCCCCCGCCCCCCCCCCCCCCCCCCCCCCCCCCCCCCCCCCCCCCCCCCCCCCCCCCCCCCCCCCCCAGGGAAGACACAGGTCCGAAACAAACATTATGTATAGTTTAAGTAGCATTGACATAAAGAGTTGACATATGGACATACTTACAGACAGACAAAAAGACATACACACACATACAACTGTGACAGCTACAGCAAACATGACTGACACAAACCCATTTCAATTTTTGCCAGAATTGCAGGTGCTCACTGTGCAAATATACCTAGCAATGTGTTGATTTATTTCAGGCTGTTTGTTTTGCCTGATGGATAATAGATTATTCTGTTAAGCTGCTTCAGATGTATGCCTTGTTCTTCCTTGTTTCGCTGCTTTTGTTGAATACCTTGCTTTGTAGTTTTCATTTTGCAGTGATTTGCTTGTCATAATTTGCTCTGCTAAACTGTCAGTATTATGTTATATGTTTTGCTCTATTTGTGTGCTACAGTAGTAAGTAGTACTGTTTAGTTGCTTTAGATGCATGTTTGGTTCTTTGCTTTTTAAGCTGTCAGTATGCTGTCAAAGTTTTTGCTATGTTTGTGTGCTACTGTTAAGTAGCTGCTGCTCAGTTCACTCCAAATCTGATCTGTGGTGATATTTTCTTTTATCCTATAAGTGTGCAGATATTGCCATGTCATAAATATCGTATGGCAGGGTTTTGCATATAATATGCAAATGTATATGATGTCATAAAAACAACCAGTTACATAAAAATAACTTGAAACTGGTTGATAAATACACTCAATGGCCTAAAGAGATACCATCTTATTACGTTGCATATGGCATGATGTCATAGTCGTCTGGGCATTGTTATGACATCACATTCTAATTTCCGTTTTAAATGGCAAAAACACCTACGAGGGACGTTTTGTGTAGTGTGTATAGTTGTACAATTTTCTTTAAATTCCTCTTTATGTGATAAATGGGATATTACATTCCTGTTTATTCAATAACATTTTTATGAAACTTGTTGTCTAAAATCATATGACACTCACCAAGGCTTGTGTCATATGTATTATTTTAGTCAACTCGTTTCATAAATACAATTCTGGAAAAACACTCGTGTAATATCCTCTAATTAGATAACTTTTACTTAGCTTACTGTGACCTTTTTCCCCAATCAGTTATACTTTTCTTAGGCCTCTGGTCATGAGCAGCAGATCTTTCACAGGTTTTACCTCATTATTTGTACCACTACATGCTATCTGATAAAACCTATCCTCTTTTAAAGTGGGGCCTACGTGGCCAAGTGGTTATGGTCATTGACTTGCAATCTCTCAGGCCCTCACCTCTGTGGGTTCAAATCCCGGTCTGGGCAATTCAGATTTTTCAAACGAGAAAACCTTCCAGGTCGGTGGTTCTACCCTGGTGCGCTCTGTTAGTGTGTACAGGGGTCCCCCAGGGTCTTTCTCGACCTGTATATAGAGCTGGACATTGCGATATGACTGAAAAACTGTTAAAGCAATGTTAAACTCCTAATAACAAACAAATAAACAGATTCTAACACAGCTTTCTTATTATATGTTTAAACTGTTTACCTTTGTTATGTATAGTCAGGTCAAAAGCGCTTGCTGCTTATGTTATATGGTCATTTTGTCTAGCCACCTGAAATAAAACATATCTTATATCCCATGTCTCTTCATACAACCATATGTATTAATTACTATTTGGTATTGCACTTTTTCTCACATCTTTTGACATATGATAAAGAAAACTTACGCTCATTGTCATACTACCAAACTTGTGAAGGTTAATGAATACGTTTTACTTGATTTGACTTGTACAGAAACGTATATAATATATATTCTATGTCTCTGACTTGTATAATTCCAAGAGACAACTCATTTCAGAAATCTTGCTTGGGATCCACTATATGTATTTATAACTACCTTTTTGTTGCTGTTTTCAATGTTACGACTGTTATGGCCCTTCAACATTAATTGTACACAAAAGAGCACACATATCTAAAAAAATTCGCTTGCGAGGTTTATCAAATTAACATTTCCCTGAACCGGTCGAAAAATATGTTCTGGACGAAAAGATGTTGTTCTGTGATATTGTAGCACAATTTCTACTTTCGGTTTCAAAATTGATATGATCATTTTAGATTTTTCTTTTAGATATTCATTAGGTCAAATCGTTCATATCGTTACAATTTATCGAATGTTTCTGATATCGTCTTACCTTCACAATATTTTGATAAGCATGTAAAAGACTTCTACGGTAAAAAATAATATTCCGATGAGGAAGTGAAGGATACTATTCTCCGTCTATTTCGATTATCTCGGTTTGCTCTTAATGGGGAGCGTCTAAAAAGCGGACGTATTTGGCAGACTATACAAATATAGACGGATAAAGCAGACCGCATAGAAAAGAACATTTTCTTACATCAATACAATAAATTAACCAGTCCTATGACAGTTGAAGTTTTATCAACGCCTGCCTAAGCTATGTAATATCACATTTATTCAATTAGAGTTAGAAAGTAAAACCACGCCGTCTGTTATCAAAT
Source organism: Nuttallia obscurata (assembly GCA_032358795.1). NCBI lineage: Eukaryota > Metazoa > Mollusca > Bivalvia > Cardiida > Psammobiidae > Nuttallia > Nuttallia obscurata. The sequence continues at coordinate 2,561 of JAULCC010579356.1, forward strand.
AAAGCCATGTTTTGTTGAACAATCATTTAATCTATTATTCCAAGTTTGTATGAAATTGTCATATACAATTTTGTTAAGAACAACATGAGAAGTCCAATTCATCTGAAAGCTTTAGCTCATCATGGTATCGGCTTCAAGCAAGATGACCCAAGCTAGGCTGACGATTCCGTTATATTTAGCACTTCTCCAACAACTTTACAAAGATTATTAAACTATGTCGATTTAAATTGCAGAACAGTTAATACTGAAGAAAACAAACACACACTAGAATTATGATAGAATATGTGCCCGACACACACATTATAATTTCACAATGCATCCTTCAAATACCTTTGGACAAGGGCCTCCGTGGCCGAATGTTTATAGTCGTTGACTTGCAATCTCTGACTGAAATACTGTTAAAGCGACGTTAAATTCCAAATAAACAAATCAAATACCTAGGTATCCATTTTTACAAAAATGGTAACTGTATCAGAACACAGAACGTCGCATCACTCTTCAAAAGCATTACATAAGTTTGTCTATATTCTCAATTAAAAAGAATTAACAATTGCAGAAAAAATTAAACTTTTTGGTTCACTCATTGTGCCTATACTTAATTACAGTTCAGAGACCTTGGTTATCCATGAGTCCAAAGACATAGAAAAGATACACTCCACATTTTGCAGAAAAATATTTGGTGTAAACAGGTCGACAAAATTCATTGGTTTGTATGATGAGCTTGGAAGAACCCCGTTACAAATAAATAGAAAGCTAAACATGATAAATTACTAAATTAAGAAAGTAAAACTAAGTAATTCATCCACCGTTAACACAATATACTGAATACAGAAACGCGACATAGATGAGAAGATCAAAGTGTACTCTTCAAATTAGGCATTTCAAATAAAACCTAGATAGTTTAATCTTTCATTTCTTTGGATATGTGCAGCAAACGGAACTTAAAATATGTTTTGAAAGAAAAAATAAGAAAACGTTTGCTTGCTACATTTAATCAGTCATGATACTCAAACGTTATTAATTCAAAAAGGCTCTACTCTTACGCTAGGTATAAGCATACCTTTGAAACAAATAAATACTTTGAATGTATCCAAAATATTAAATGTCGTACAGCGCTATCAAGATTTAGATTTGCGTCGCATAAAGTCCAAATAGAATATGGTCTTTATCATGATATACCACGTGAAGGGATAGAAATTTTTTTTGTAATTTAAATGCAGTTGAAAATGAATATCACTGTATGTATGTCTTCATTATAATGAAGGAACTCAGAATAAAATATTTTAAATCATACTACTGCAGGTGGCCAAACACTGAATAAGTTTGACATTCTTATGGGTACGAAATCTAGAATATGTCTCCTGAACGTAACCAAATATCTATATTTTGCCAATGAGTTAAGAAATAATTCCAGTACCACAATTTAGTTTTATCATAGGAAAATCTCAGTAAGACATCAGTTTACCACAGCTCTTATTAATTTTTTAATAAAATCTGTTGTTTACTAAAGTATATCGCAACTATTACTTTAATATCTTCATTGGGCAAACACAAATCAGTTGTTTACAAAGGCTTTACAGTGTACTACTCTATTAATTACATGCATGTTGATATCATGTCTGCGTATAACAGACCCCATGTATACCCCTACTTAATTACTTCCTATTTGTTGCTTTAAACATAAATGTATATATGATGCTTAATAAAATTTGTATTGTATTGTATCCTTTGTTTGACTAACAAATAACTATCTTTGTATCACCAACACTTTGGGCTAACCAATCATCATGGAAACCCATTTTACATAAAGTAACTAGTAATAAAGATGTCCAATGTGTTTAATTTGGCATACTGGAAACTGGTATATATACTGGTGGTCAGAAAGATCGAATATATCGTTTTTGTAATTTAAACCAAATGGAATCAGAATATCAATTTCTCTTTATATGTCTAAAATACTCTGAAATAAAACTAAAATACTTACCAGCAATAGTTTGGCCGCATTTACAAAAAGTTTTGCAGTAAAATGAAATCTGGTTTTTGAAAGAAACGTTTGCGTTCAGAAATTCAATATTAATGGAACAGATATGGTTTTTTTACATAAAGTACACTTTTGAGATTATTTAAATAATGTTTGTTTCCCATTTACACATACATAGTTCGTGGCATTATTATGTGATATTTTGTATAATCATGTTAATGTATGTAGAGAAGACCAGAGACCATGATGGTCCTGCAATCGCCTCACCTTAAATTTTCACATACAAAATAAGAATAAGACATTTGAAATGAATTGACATATCAGGAAATGTCCATTGAAAGCATAAACATTATATTTCAACATATACCCAAACGAAACAAAAATCATATAATTGTGTTATCCGACACATAACACTCGTCACGATCAACCCTGCCTATGCCATCGAGGGTTTCCACCGTTTATAAATACACGGAATTCCCATCTAAGCTCACTCCAAAACAACTTTTTTGCGAAGCATTTTGGTACGTGAAAACAAGAAGAAATACGCATGCGCATTATCGCAGAGAAAAAAGCATCTGCTTATGTCCAGCCAAATTCTCAATCCCAAAATTAAATCCTTTCGCGATACTAACGCGAAATGAATTGGACCATTTTGACTGTCACAAGCAGGTTACCATGTTTCAGTAAACATAGTTTAAGACCTGGAAAAAAGATATAAACGATATAATTATCATTTTGTAAAGATGTTTCGTATTTTTTGTCAATTCAATATCCGCGATTGATCCGTTTTTATACTTTTGTAAAACAATTTCTTTCATTATTTTGTTTTGTTTGTTTATTAGGAATTTAACGTCGCTTTAACAGTATTTCAGTCATATCGCGACGTCCAGCTCATTTCATGTGGAGGAAGACCCCGGGGGACCTCTGTACACTATTTCAGGCACAGAGTCATCCGGGTAGAACCACCGACCTACCGTAAGCCTCTTTATTTTGGAAAAGTTTAATAGAACACATTTGGTTCCAATGAAGAACATAATCAATCGAGATCCTGCATAGTTCACAAAGTTTTATTACGGTTTACAACAATAGCATTTAAAAAAATAAATGTTATTTTGTATTTGTGAATAACAACACCATCATAATTTATTCAATGGTTATCGGCATACACCAATGCCTTTGGTCATAAGCAAACATTTAAGATTTTGACTGTGGCGGCGAAAAAGTTGTCATATTTACAGTCTAGCTAACGCCAACATAGTTATGTAACATTCATATGCTTTTAAGCATATCATAAACCCCACATAACTTATGCCAAATACACTCCATGAATTTGTCCTCGTGATGCGATTGTTGAATTTTTACTCTTGTCCGTGTCGCCAAAGGTTAACGTTACATCGTTTTTTTCTATTTTTAGTTGTCCGTTTTCTCCGTAGAATGTATTTGTTCCTCGAAATGTCTGTGTGAGATAATAGACTTCATCTTTCTTTAATTTCAGAGAATCTTCAAGACATATCTTATCAAATTGTTTATTTTTGTCAAACAGTAACTCGATATCTTTAGAGTACAAAATCTGACTGTTGTTAGAGATTTCTAAGAGACCTTTTGTGCAACCTTTTGTGACTGGTGTAAACAGACTAATTCCAGTTAAGATAATATTGTGTGAACTCATTAATGTAATAGCATCAGGAGAACCACTATAGACCCAACCGCTTTTCACTGTGCCATATCTACCAAAAAATCCATCAGAACGAGGACTGAATTTGAAAATATCATAACGAGGACGGGAAATAAAAGTTTCTTGAACTGTTGTATCGTCTAAACAAGTCCTAAACACTATTACTTTTTCTTCAGCAGTGAGTATGGTCTCAGTTGATATGGCTTTTGCAAACATTTTCACTTCCATTATTGGAAATCGGATTAGGTAGAGTAAATCTCCGAGAGATGCCCTAATATTGTCATCACTTGTGTTTGTCCCTTCTTGTTTGCATGTTTCCTTTGCCCATTCGACACATGCTTTGTATATCACTTGTTCTTCAACAGCCAGCTCATCTGATTCTATTATCACTCGAACAGTCTCTCTTTTAAGAGCCAGGAAATCCTTTGACTGCAACACTTTGTCAGCGTTATTGAAAACAAAACCCAAACATGTTTCCCTAAGCCCCACTTCATCATACGTAACAGCCTGTTGTAAAATACGGCAGACGTTTTCTTCGTCTATCTGATCCTGCAGAAACTGTAAGCACTTCTTCTCCAGTGCAGTTATTTCATACTTCTTAGCTCCATATAGCAATGACATCACATCGTCCCCTGTTATGCTACAGTTCTCCGTATACATATACCTGTATGTAGAGAAGATAAAAATTATGAGATATAAACATGTGATTTATTAACATTCAACATGCATTTCATAATAATGAAATTCTAAACCAAAAACATATTCCCCTTAATATCAAACAGTAAATGTCAGATATAATTAAAAAATGATATTCTAAGCACTTAACAGACCCATCTTCACATAAATCATATTTAAGTACCCGAACAATCTACCTATGAATACTTAATAGGAAAAACGCAGGGTAACATAGTTTCTGTTTTGTTACCAAATATTAACGTTTCAGAGTTCCAGAGATGCTAAATATAAAACAAAACAATATTAAAACATCATGTCAAATTAACAACAATTCAAATGTCTAAATTCGTTTTCATAGCAACTGACTTGTTCACATGTCCAGGTAGAGTTTGAGGTTGTGCATATTATGTCTGACCTAAGCCTTATCCAACAAATGCTTGATTTAGATATGAAGAGGGCTTTGAGGGATACATCATGATAACACAATTATTAAGTAAGCGGTCGAACGAGTGTTCCGATTGCTGTTTTGCGCACAACAACGAGGGAGGTATCGAATTCAATTTGGACTGTATTAGTTACTGACCTTATCAGTTTTCGTAGAGGTTCAGGCTCTACATCCGGAATTTGAATTGCGTCTTTGGTTTCAGCAAGTGGACCACAAAACATGGCAAAGAACACTGGACTCCGGCTCGCCATCATAAACTTGTGTGCTCGAACCTGGATTCCGTTCTCTCCAGCAAGGAAGGTGACGTCACAAAGTATTTCATTTTCTAGCATATGCAGATTTGTCTCGGCAAGAGGTTTGTTTTCTTGCCACAGTTCTTGTTTTCCAGTTGATGAACTTAAAAATACGTATTTACTTTACACATTGTTATGATACTGGCACAAATAATAAAAATAAAATCCAACATAAAAAACATCGCAGTCACAGTTAAGCCAACATGTAATGAACTATCAACCCGACATCCCCGGTGTAAGGAAATATTAAACACATAATGAACTATCCACCCTACATCCCCGGTGTAAGGAAGTATTTAACATGTAATGAACTATCCACCCGACATCCCCGGCGTAAGGAAATATTTAACATGTATTGAACTATCCACCCGACATCCCTGGTGTAAGGAAGTATTTAACATGTAATGAACTATGAACCCGACATCCCCGGTGTAAGGAAATAGTTAACATGTTATGATCGAATTATCAACCCGACATCCCCGGTGTAAGGAAGTATTTAACAAGTAATGAACTATCAACCCGACACCCTCGGTGAAAGGAAATAATTAACATGTAATGAACTAACAAACCGACATCCCCGGTGTAAGGAAATATTTAACATGTTATGGGCTATCAACCCGACATCCCCGGTGTAAGGAAGTATTTAACATGTAATGAACTATGAACCCGACATCTCCGGTGTAAGGAAATAATTAACATGTAATCGTAATGAACTAACAAACCGACATTCCCGGTGTAAAGAAATATTTAAAATGTTATGGGCTATCAACCCGACAACCCCTGTGTAAGGAAATATTTAACATGTAATGAACTATCAACCCGACATCCCCTGTGTAAGGAAATATTTAACATGTAATGAACTTTCAACCCGACATCCCCTGTATAAGGAAATATTTAACATGTAATGAACTATCAACCCGACATCCCCTGTGTAAGCAAATATTTAACATGTAATGAACTATCAACCCGACATCCCATGTGTAAGGAAGTATTTAACATGTGATGAACTATCAACCCCTGGTGTTAGTTTCGACATGTAAAGAATATTTTATTCATGTATTCACGGGAGGACAATAGCTGCCCAGATGATACTTGAATCAGCGTAGTTTTAGCATTAGATTCAACATTTTTTAGGCCAGCGTTACTTTTTATTGTCATCAAGTTATTGTCTATATGAAACTGAACTGTTCGCAATATGCCGATTATTTAAGTTAAGATTATATTACCTTTCCATGATCATCGTGATTGATGTACGTATGTTTTCGGCTTAGCTTTAGAAATAATAATATGGATCTGTTAAGTTTTGTTTGTTTTCTTCAAATCATCAGGCAAGATAAACTCAGTAAATCCTCTATCATTTTTTTAAACTGATGCATATTGCTGTCGTCATACTTCATTTAAATTGAATTGTGTGTACATAAAAGTTGGTATCACATTAAGATATTACACATTAGACATTGTCTTCAAAACATACCCCGATATAGTGACATCAAACTTTTTGTCCAAAGGCTTAGCCACCGAACATTATCTTTAAATCATACCCCGAGACAGTGTCATCGAACCTTTTGTCCGAAGACCTATAGTCATCGTTCAAATATTGTCTTCAAACCATACCCCGAGACAGAGCCATCAAACACTTTACCCGAGGGTTTAGTCACTAAACATTGTCTTTAAACCATACCCAGAGAATATGTCACAAAACTTTTTGTGCTAAAACCTAGTCATCAATCATTGTCTTCAAACCTATCCCGAAACAGTGTCATCAAACTTTTTGTCCGAAGACCTGGTCATCAAACATTGTATTTAAACCTACCCCGAAACAGTGTCATCCAATTTTTCGTGCGAAGACCTAGTCATCAATCATTGTCTTCAAACCTAGCCCGAGAATGTATTATCATGTAACGGTGATCATCTTGGACCGGTAATCCAAAGATGAGGGTTCACTCTCTGTATGCACAAGGCCGAAATTTCGTGATTGACAATTTTAACTTTAAATAATATATTAGCGGAGCCCTCAATCATTAAGACTATTTTAACTGAATGGGATAAAGTTGGCAGTTTCTAATGGAGGATATGAATCTGGTACTGATAAGAAACACCAGAACGACTTTTCGGCACTTGCCTACATGTGCTTGACAAAAACACTTAGAAATACTGGTCATCGTGGAAAGCTATGCACCCGTTTTTTCGCACGACAATTAGCATTTTGTAGTAGTAGTGGGGGTACATGGCGTAGTTTTAGCAGTAATAGCGAACAAAATATGTTTGTTTCAAGATGGGGTACCCGTATTTTACAGTGGTGGTCTTATTTTATAAGGAGAGTCGCTATTTTACCGCACAATGGGGTCATTCTTTACTATAAAATATCAACCCTGGGGTCATTATTTTATTGGGGTCAAAATACTTCCTTGAACCGGTAAGATATTCATTGCTATCATGAGCAATATGTTGACTCAGTAATCAAACGTCCATGTCAACCTGTGTGATGGTAGTATAACTACATTTAGATAAACCAGGTAGCGTTTTACATGCGAAAAAGCAATCATTTCTATATTTTGTGTATGCAGTTTCTTACTATTTGAAGATTATGCAAATGTTATTCCCATATTTTCTCGTTTCCTGTGTTCGGTTTTATTGGAGTTAAAATAAGACAAATCGTCATGAGCCTGAATAAAAAAATCCAATAATACTATGGTTAGGTATTCAGCCCCGTAGGAAGCAAATTGCAGTTGGGGGGGCACCAGAAATTAATAGAAATGGCCTGTCCGGATTTGTTTTTATTTTGATAGTTGATATGATTGTATCCTTTTCTGTGTGTTCTTTTCTGTGTATATTTGTGTTTTTCAAGGTGTTTATTGGTTAACAACAAG
>JAULCC010579577.1:0-10499 GCA_032358795.1 Nuttallia obscurata
TCCGCTTCCCTCTCTCTGGGACGTCCATTAGCCCTAGCTGGCAGAAAGTGACGTAAATCAAACAAACAAACAAAACTTATTTTTTTATGTGTTTTGAACATAAATCAAAATGCTTGAAGTATGTATGGTCAATTATTAGTTAATAACTTCGGTTTCAGTGTTTGGTAAAAAATAGATAAGAAATTGTGACTTGCCCAAAATCTCGAATTTTGTACTAGAAAACATTGTTAAGTTGATTAAATTATTTACATGTTGAAATAGTTGTCATGCCTGTATCATCAATGTTAAAATAAGCTTAAAAATATTGAGTAAATTGAAATTTTCTATTTATTTTCAGCATTGTCGGTGCTTTATGTTTCTTAAATTCACACTTTTAACACAGTTATGTAATTGCACTTGGCTATTACATGTTATTGCCTAATTTAGAAATTAAAAATATTTTACAAAATGCAGTTGGTCATACTATGTAAATGTTAAAAATAATAAGGACTGTTTCTTCAACTTACAGAACATCATTCAACTGCACACTATATTGGTATAGTTTTTGTTTTCTAGCTAACACATTTGATGTTTAATACAACTTGAAAAAAAAACAAATTTCTCACAAAGCAACTAAAATACAATCAATTTATAACTATTAGTTAAGAATGTGTCTGACTGTTATGTTATGTTTCATTGTTTATGTTGAAGTAAAAAATATCACATACAGTTGGTCAAAATATGTACATGTTTGAATGTAAAGCCTGCTTCATCAATATATAGCAAAGTGTTCAACTGCACATTATATTGAAATATTCATTGTTTCAAAGCATTGATTATTTGTATTAAAATCATTTTGTTTTGTAATTTGTACATATTATTCATTGTGTCGAATGTGTTTTCTTTCACTGATTTTTTCATGTTGGCTTTAATCACTGCACTGAAATGTTCTTTGTTTTTTAAACACAATTTATGTTTAATGTAACTGTGAACAACATTAGTTTTTTATTTTTAATGACTTTTTTCACATACACAAAGTTCATAGTTTATGTCTACATGTACATAGAGTTCATTGTTTTGATATTTTAATTGAAGTTGATCAAACTATGTACATGTAAGAGCAAATGTCATGCTTGTATCGTATATTTAAAGATAAGTGTAATAAAGCTGATATTTGTTGGTTCCCAACATTGTTTATGCTTTATGTAACATTAAACCACACTATTACTTCAGTTACTTTATTTGCACATATAGTTCAAAGAGCATGCTGTATTTGTATATGTACATGTATATGTATTCTGTTAAAACTGTGATTGGCTATTTAATAATGTGAGACATATCATGTGTAGTTGATCACACTATGTACATGTTAGAATGTAAGGCTTGTATTGTCAATGTATTAAACAGCTTTCAACTGCACACTGCATTGATATATTCTTTGTGTTTTTTTCACAGTTTATTATTTATATACCTTTAAATAACTTAATTGTTTTTGTAGAAAATTTTTCATAAATTGAAAATGCAATCAGTTTGTACCTCTGTAGAAAAATATGTGTTTGGCTTTTATGTTTTATTGTATATGTCGAAATTTAAAATATGACATGCAGTTGGTCACACTATGTACATGTAAGAATGTAAGGTCTGTTTCATCAATGTATTGAACAGCGTTCAACTGCACACTTCAATGAAATATTCTTTGTGTTTTTTTCACAGTTTATGATTCATATTCTTTGAATCAACATTGTTATTTTTTTAGCAAATTTTTCAAGTATCATTAAAAGTACAATCAGTTCATACCTCTGTAGTATAGTATGTGCTTGGGTGTTAAGTTTTATTGTATATGGCGGAATTTAAAATATCATGTGCAGTTGGTCACACTATGTACATGTTAGACAGTAAGACATGTTTCATCAATATATAGATAGGCATTCAACTGCACACTTGATTGCAATATTCTTTGTTTTCCAAGCATTTTTTATGTATATTTACATTGAATTAAAATTGTTTTATTTTGTTCTTTGCACATATAATTCATAGTGTATCCAATATATGTATAATTATGCACAAGGGTAAGCCTTTGTGTAGCCATTTAGTATGATTGCATATGTAATAATAACTAATATCACGTGAAGTTGGTCATACAATATGCTTACAGAAAGTGAGGCCTGTTTCATCAATTTGAGAATGTGGCGTGCTAATGTAGCATATTTTTATTTCAATGTAAATAAGATGTGGATCCAACAAGTTTTTTCCTGAATTGCGCCCCATGTGGGCCTGGGGCGTGCTGACGTAGCACAAGAATTTGGACCACTGCTTAACCCTGGTATGATTGTAAGAGGCAACTAACAGGGTTTGAATGTGAATCTGGAGTTTCTGAATCTCTGATTCTCCAGCAGGTATTAAGTTGTTGGATCCATACCCAATATTTTTATCTCGATGTAAATGATCCAACAAGTTTTTTCCTGAATGGCGCCATACAACCTATACAGTGTTGGGGTGCTGTAAAACCAAACTCAATCTTTCTTGAAGGAGCATCCTATACTTGTAAATGTACATGTATATGTATAGGGTTAAGACTGGGATAAGCAATTCATTGTATGAGACATATCATGTGCAGTTGGTCACACTATGTACATGTTAGAGTGTAAGGCCTGTTTTGTCAATATATTGAACATCATTCAACTGCACAATACTTCGAAATATTCTTTGTGTTTTTTTCACCGTTTATGATTAATATACCTTGAAACAATATTATTATTTTTGTAACAAATATTTCACATAAGATTGAAAGTGCACACAGTTGATACCCATGTATTTATGTATGTGCTTGACTGTTATGTTTTGTTGTATATGTCAAGAATTAAAATATCACGTGCAGTTGGTCACACTATGTACATGTTAGAATGTAAGGTCTGTTTCATCAATACATAGAAAAGTCTTCAACTGCACACTGGATTGCAATATTCTTTGATTCCAAGCATTTTTTATGTATATGTACATTGAATTAGAATTGTTTTGTTTTGTACTTTGCACAAATAGTTCAAAGTGCATTTACTATAAGAATATGCACAAGGATAAGCATGTGTGTGGCCATTTTGTTCAGTTGTACGATTTATATCACATGATGTTGGTCATACATTGTTTCATCATGTTTAGAATTGTGTTCAACTGCATTTCAATATTCTTTGTTTCAAAGCATCCTTTTTGTTTGTATGAACATAGAAATAACTATTTGTTTTGTAAGAGCAACTGTTATGCCTGTATCATCAATTTGAAAATCAGTGTAATAATGCTGATTGTTTTTGATTCCAAACATTGTTTATTTGTTTAAGCCACACTAATTTAGTTAGTAATTTGCCAATGTCATTTGAAGAGCATCCTGGATTTGTATATGTACATGTATATGTTTAGGGATAAAACTGTGATTGGCTATTTCATTATGTGAGACATATCATGTGCAGTTGGTCACACTATGTATTATGTTAGAATGTAAGGCCTGTTTCTTCAGTGTATTGAACATTGTTCAACTGCACACTACATTGAAATATTCTCTTTTTTTCACAGTTTATTATTAATAAACCATGAAACAACATGATTCTTTTTGTAGGAAATTTTTCACATATCATTGAAAGTGCAATTAATTTGAACCTATGTAGTAAAGTATGTGTTTAGCTGTTATGTTTCATTGTATGTGTCGAAGTTGAAAATATCATGTGCAGTTGGTCACACTATGTACATTTAGAATGTAAGGCCTGTTTTGTCAATGTATTGAACATTGTTCAACTCACACTGCATTAAATATTCTTTGTTTTGTTTTTTTATCAGTTTATGATTAATGTACCTTGAAACAACATTATTATGTTTGTAACAAATTTTTCACTGTCATTGAAAGTGTAATTACTTCATACCTAAGTAGTAAAGTACACTCAACAACTTTAAAAAGCTACCAGTTATATTTTTATTGTTTTTACACTGTATATGATGAAATATTTTCATGAAATTTTATTTAAAAACTAATCAGTTTCATAGAAATTATCTGTAGAAATTTCATTTTAATAGATAACAATTTATGCATTTTAAGACACTTAAATAATTAGATTGAATAGTGAGTTTACAAAAGTCAGTATAGTGTGTATGATCCATTAGCTGCATGACATGCTGTGCATCAAAGCCTCATAGACAACAAAACTTCAGTAAAGCGATGCTTTGGGATATTTTGCCATTCTTGTAAGAGGGCACGGCGGTGAAGTTGAGGTACTGTGGCAGGTGGTGGAGTCCGAGCCTTCACGCGACGACCAAGCTTATCCCAGACATGTTCAATTGGAGCCATGTCTGGGTAGGGCAAAGGCCAATCCATGCAAGTAAGCGATGTTATTCTGTTGCAGAAAATTTGTGGTACATCTAACACTATGCGTTGCGGAATTATCTTGTTGAAGTAAACATCTGTCACAAGGATAAAGATGGCGTACAAACGGAAGATAAACAGGACGGTGAACACCATTAATGTATGACTGCAAATTAACATTTAGTTGAAACACAAGTTATCCTGGCCCATGCGTGGACACTACCTCCACCCCATCAGTTGTGTTTTAACATGCACAATTCAGAAAAAAATGTTCACCTTGTAACCACCGATAAATGCGAGTTCGTCCATCAGTTGTAGTTGATGACTGGAAGTAGTGGTTTCTGTGTAACAACCGGATAGTGACATCCTGTCTCCTGGTCAAACAATAGGTTGACCTGATGTAGGTCGGTCACTTACATTCCTAGTTTGCATATAACATGCATGCAATCATAAAATTGTAGAATGGTGACAAAAGTTTGTGCCACTGCTCGAAAACACTCTATCCAGCATGCATTATTCCAACAGTCAGAGAACAGGAATTTTCGGATAATCTTGGCATGATTTTAGTAGTGCCAGTCAAAGTGGAAATGATATTTATCATATCAAAAATCAACTGACAACATGCATGATGTTGAAATAGGACCATTAACTGATTTTCTTGTGCAGCACCTGCAAAGAGTGGTAAAACATACATAGCCAAGTAAATGACTATACGACAAACAAAATGTGAGTGCAAACTGTTGGAAAAGTTAGATTACCTTGTACAAAGTTGATATTTATGGATTCATTTTACATTTGACTGGTTTTAATCGAAATATTGAAATTCAAATAGTGGTGTGTTTTTAAAGTTCTTGAGTGTATGTTTTATTGTATATGTTGAAATTTAAAATATCACATGCAGATGGTCACACTATGTACATGTTACGATGTGCCTTGAAACAACATTATTATTTTTGTAACAATTTTTTTACATATCATTGAAAGTGCACACAGTTCATACCTATGTTGTAAAGTATGTGTTTGGCTGTTATGTTTTATTGTACATGTTGAAGTTGAAACAATCACGTGCAGTTGGTCACACTATGTACATGTTAAAATGTAAGGCCTGTTTCGTCAATGTATTGAACATCGTTCAACTGCACATTGCATCAAAATATTCAGGGTTTTTTTTCACAGTTTATGATTAGTATACCTTGAAACAACATTGTTATTTTTGTAACAAATTTTTTTACATACCATTGAAAGTGCACACAGTTCATACCTATGTAGTAAAGTATGTGTTTGGCTGTTATGTTTTATTGTATATGTTGCCCCATGTAGGCCTGGGGCATGCTAATGAAGCACAAGAATTTGGACCACTGCTTAACCCTTGCATGATCGTAAGAGGCCACTAAAAGGTTTTTAACGTAAACTGGAGTTTCTGTACCTTTGATTCTCCAGCAGGTATTAAGTTGTTGGATCCATACCCCATTTTTTATCTCGATGTAAATGAGATGTGGATCCAACAAGTTATTTCCTGAATGGTGCCATATAACCTATACAGTGTTGGGGTGCCGTAAAACCCAACTCAATCAATCTATTATTGCATGTGTCAAAATTTAAAATATCATGTGCAGTTGGTCATACTATGTATATGTTAGAATGTAAGGTCTGTTTCATCAATATTTAGAAAAGCGTTCAACTGCACACTGGATTGCAATATTCTTTGTTTCCAAGCTTTTTTTATGTATATGTACATTGAATTAAAATTGATTTGTTTTGTACTTTGCACATATAATTCATAGTGCATCCGCACCATGTGGGCCTGGTGCATGCTAATGTAGCATATTGGACCACTGCTTATCCCTAGCATGATCGTAAGATGCGAGTAACCGGGATTGAACGTTAATCTGGAGTTTCTACATCTCAGATTCTCCAGCAGGTACTAAGTTGTTTGATCCATACCCCATATTTTTTTATCTCGATGTAAATGAGATGTGGATCCAACAAGTTTTATTCTTGAATGGCGCCATATAACCTATACAGTGTTGAGGTACCATAAAACCCAACTCAATCAACTCAATCATAGTGCGTCCACTATTTGTATAAGCACATTGGTAAGCCTGTGTGTTGCCATTTTGTATGATTGTATATGTAATAATAATTAATGTCACATGAAGTTGGTAATACAATATATATGTTAGAAAGTAAGGCCTTTTTCACCAATGTGTAGAAATGTGTTCAACTGCATTTAAATATTTGTTTCAAAGCATTTCTTTTTAGGTTGTATGAACATAGATTAAACAGTTTTGTTTTGTTTTGTAATTTGCACATTATAGATTCAGCCTACGATTGGCTATTTAGTCTTAATGTATATTTTACAATTAGAGAAAATCATGTGCTGTTGGTCATACTGTGTGAATGTTAAAAATGTAAGGCCTGTTTTATCAATATGATGAAAAGCGTTCGCTGCACATTTCATTGAAAATTCTTTAATTCTCAGCATTATTTATATTTATATCAATATTGAATGAACACTTCTTTTTTGGTCTGTAATTGCAAGCATCATTCATGAGTGAATCCAGTATGTGTATAAGGTTATGCATGTGTTTTGCTTTTACATTTAGTTACAGCTAAAAGAAATTAGAAAAAAAAACCCTGTGCAGCTGGTCAAACGATGTGCATGTTAAACAGTAAGACCTGTTTTATCAATGTCTAAGTATGTGTTCAATTGCAAATTTCATCAAAAAAATGTTTTTGTTTCCTACCATTCTTAATGGCATATGTACCTTGAAACAACACTATTATTTTTGTAACTTTATTTTTGCACTTTTTATTCAAAGTGCAACCAGTGTATATGTGAATACATATATATTTAGTTAAGTATTTGTTTTAGGTATTAGGTGTTATTGTTAACATGAAATTGATTGATTGAGTTGGGTTTTATGGCACTGCAACACTGTATAGGTTATAAAATGTTGCAGTGTCGTAAAAACCAATTCAATCAATAAATCAATCAAACAATCAAAAGTAAAATCACTGAAAATCAAAGAGAAAGCGTTTAATCAGTAAAGGTTTTACCTTTAAATGTTTGCAAATGGTCAAGTCAATTTAGTACCTTGTTTTGTTGTCATTGATAAACAATATTTTAAATGATAAAACATCCTATCTAGTTTGAAATTTAGTGATGCTGGATCAAAACTAAGGTCTGTTGGGCAAATCTTTAGTTGTAAAAGACAAAAATGCTCAAGCTAAAACTTTTATTTTATGATTGAATTTCCAAAAGAAACATTCAATGATTTATTCAATTAAGAATGGCAAAACGACATTTTTATTTACTATTTACATGTGGTTTTTAATTTTGGCTCTCTGCCATTTGCATACAGCCTTAAAGATCAACAGTGGTCCATCCTTTACAAATTCTAAAACTAAAATTGTTTATAATTGAATTTCCTAAAAAGCACAAAAGAAACGTTCATTCAGCAAAACACTGTAAAAAAAATTCCATACAGGACAATAACTGCATTTTCCAAACTAAGCCATCTAACCAAGTGGATATCAGCATACGGTACTTCAGATGTGGCTGCTACAGAAGTTCTTGAATTTCCATTAGTTTATTTCTCTCAAAGCAGAATTGCTGAAAAACCTACGGTAAACACATTCGCAACTGTTGGCGAATACCATTCCATGTCTGTGATAACTTTGGTTGCTTGAGAGGCAGCCAATGCACAACAATGAGCAGAACAGTGTACCCAATAAGAGATGGACACTTACTTATCATGCAACTGTTTCACAACACCATTTTTTCTGCCAGTCATGACACTGGCCCCATCAGTCCCAAACACCACTTAACTGTCCAAGTTACACTAGCCCCATCAGTCCCAAACACCACTAAACTGTCCAAGTTAAACTGGCCCCATCAGTCCCAAACACCACTTAACTGTCCAAGTTACACTAGCCCCATCAGTCCCAAACACCACTAAACTGTCCAAGTTACACTGGCCCCATCAGTCCCAAACACCACTTAACTGTCCAAGTTACACTGGCCCCATCAGTCCCAAACACCACTTAACTGTCCAAGTTAAACTGGCCCCATCAGTCCCAAACACCACTTAACTGTCCAAGTCCTTTATCCCCGACAAGACTTTAAAATTTATAGTAATGCTTTTCCCTCCATGGTTCTAAGGATTTAGGGTTAGCATTATAACTGGTGTGTCAGTGTCAGGAGAGGAGTGACCGTCTGGGGTTTAGCCCCCTTGTGAATCAGTGCTATACAATCAGCACATAAAAGAACCACAGAGTTCTACAGAAGAGTTTTCTGTATCCACTTCCCTCTCTCTGAAATGTCCTTCAGCCCTAGTTGGCAGAAAGTGATGTAATTCAAACAAACAAACAAAACTTTAATTTTACATACATAATGATTTTATTTAGAACTCTTCTGTAGTACTCTCTTGTTCCTTTATGTGAATAACTTGTTTTCCCACAGTAACACATGTCTACATAATGAGTAAATATAAACAAGGGTGGCTACTGGAATATTTCTTTCAAAATGATTGAAGAGCCCTGAAAAGGGCCATTGTTTTGAGTCTGCATGATAGAACTCTAATCAGACTCTCTTACCTCTGCCTTGTCTAAACAAGAAATCTCTAAGATGGACTTGTCTCCATCAAAAAAGTTGTTGAAGTTGTCGTCTGTAAACCATGTTGACGTGTTGGGGTATATGCCATCTTAGTTGTCGTCACAGGCAACTTCCTTAATTGTCAGTTGCTGTTGGTTGTCCTGTGTTCTGTATATGGTGTTGGAGATGCAGCATTTCTTAGCACATTGTATATCATTTCCGTGTCAATAGGTCTTCAACCAACTGCCTGTTTCCAGCAACTCAGTTTTCTCATTTTCCCACTGGTGTGTAAGTATGTGCTCCCTCACTGTACCAGTAGTTCAAACAAGGCCGAGGTATTCATGGGTTTGTTTTTGGAGGCGTCGAGGGGCTGTAGTATCTCATCCCACTGGAAGTGATTTAAAGCATTGTTTCAGAAAAGTCTTCACAGACAATGGGTCTTAAACAAGCAAAGACTTAATTATTAATTGTAGCCCCAGGTCATTTTGCCCAAACAGTTTTCAGCCAATCCAATGTTTAGACTTTGTCCATTCAGCACTGGTCGTGGCATCGGACAATGTTCTCTTTAGACGAGATTTTAGTTTGAAGATAATGTATGGTGGAAGATTTCCCCAGTCAGCTGTGCATGCCAACCTTTTAAAAACAGTTTGGACCATTCTACACCTATTTGCAACTTACAGTAATTTTTCTCCAATATATGACTGACTTGGAGCATTTTCTAAATAAGTGTGCATGCCCACTTTCTCTTGGAATTCAGAGGCTGGGACATAATCTAAAAGTTGTTATCATTCAACTTATGCTCCGCCTCCAATATGTAGTGCTTCTTGTCCATAACAACTGCTGAGCCTTTATCTGCAGGCTAGATTATGCCACATTGTTTCAGTGTTCGTATAGCTTGTTTCTTGTCTTTTGTGAGATTTTCTTTCGCTCTCTGAGATGATGGGAATGATGAGATATCTGATTCTACATTAGATATAAAAGTCTCAAGAGCATCAGTTTGTTTAGGTGGCTTCCAATCACTGTTGCTTTCAAATTTAGGGAGGCTGTCTTCTTCATTGTCTGTATGTGTTTTTAGAAGTGCTGTGTTGGTTGTGTTGTCAAGTTTTCCCTCTGATTTGTGTTTATTATACCCCCGAGCAAACGAATTGAAGGGGGTATATTGGAATCAGCCTGTCGGTCGGGCGGTCGGTCGTGCGGTCAGCAGTCTGTCTGCAAAATTTTGTCCGGTGAACTCCTCCTTCACTTTCAGTCCAATTCACTTGATACTTGGCATAATTGTTCATTAGGAGCAGTAGATGTGCAAGAAGCAAAATTTACGTTTTTTTGGCCAAGGATTATAGAGTTATTGCCCTTGAATCAACTTGATAAATATTGTCTGGTGAACTCCTCCTTCACTTTCAGTCAGATTCACTTGATACTTGGAAAAATTATTCATTAGGCACAGTAGAAGTGCAAGACGAAAAATTCATGTTTTTTTGCACAAGGATTATGGAGTTATTGCCCTTGAATCAACTTGAAAAGTCTTGTCCAGTGAACTCCTTAAGTTTCTGTCCGATTAACCCGATTCTTGGCATAAAT
>JAULCC010579688.1:0-10059 GCA_032358795.1 Nuttallia obscurata
GTTCCTTTTTATTCAATTCTGCACGTTTATCAACCGGTTTCAAGTTATGTTTATGTAACTAGTTACATATGATATTTATGTCACTGCTTCATGTCACTCCAAGAGGCCAATTTATGTGATAAAATTACTAAACTGACACCTTAACAGAGGAGATTTGATTATTAAAACATAGTTCATCCTTTTAATGTCATATACAAGTATAAAAAGGAATAAATGCCAAATTTACAATGTGACAATTGAGATGTGCCTACTCTTTGCATTGATAATACAGTTCCACTTTATATCTTATTCATTTCTGTTTTCAGGATGACACATACACAGAAAGTTATATCAGCACTATAGGTGTGGACTTCGTAAGTACAGTTTACAAACTGTTATTGCTATATTTGTTTGAGGTTTCATATGAATTAAATTAAAGGTCATAAGAATCTCTATATCAGCACAACAAACATTTCTTCATAACTTATATTCTTTATAATTATATATATATATAAGAGAATTATACCATTTATTAACCAGTGGGTTCCTTCACAAACACTTCAGGAATAAATATAACTATATGCCAAATGTTTATAAAAGCTTTTCAGGATCAGGGTAGATAAATATTTTTCAACGTCTTCAACTTAATACCTTTTTTAAGATATTTTAAATACTTTTTCAGAAAGTCAAAGAAATGATTGCCGATATAAACAAATTTAATAATTTGAAAAATTGCATTAGATGGGTGGATTCTGATTTTTTTAGCACCTTATTGGTCCTGGCTTTATAAAGATCAATTAGATATTTAACACTTTTCTCATCAACAATTACTGAAATATTATATTTAGTTCATCTTCTCAATAATCTGGATCATTTGCATCAAGCAATTTATTCTTAAAGCAATACAGTATAAGAAACCCATAATTAGAAAGTTGATCCTGATTTTGAAAAGTTATGTGAACATGGGGCCAGTGCTGTTGTGGTGGAAACCATTTTTGTACTTGCATGATCAGTTGCCTCATACATAGCACGCTCATACAAATGTTGTAAATCTCATTTAAATGTCAAAACTAATGTTCTTCTGAATTAAATATTTCTTAAGACATATTTTTAGAGTAATATATTTTAAAACATTTATATCTTAAGACATATTTCTGGAATTAAAAGGGAGAAAACAATATAAACTGTTAAAGGTGTAATTTAATTATATAACAAATTTCAGGTCCCTTGCAATTGTGAAAGATACAGCACTGCTATCTGCCATCTATCCAGTGCAATACCAGTTATAGAAAGTAGGGAATGACCAATGGAACCCATTTTAGCTTTCTCCTGTAATTGGAGAAATACCTTCCTCTGCGATTGTTAACCATATTTGTTTCATTAATTTCTTGTTTGTTTCATTTTGTCTTCAGAAAATACGAACGATAGAACTAGATGGGAAAACAATAAAGCTGCAAATAGTAAGTATTACTCAACTGTACACATAAAAAACATAAAAAAATAGACAGAGGAGAATAATTACTTTACCATAGGAAATATAGGTAGGAAATATCAGGTCTTCAAAAGTGAAAAGTGTTTAATGAAATTAGTTTCTAGTTATTTTTCAGTGATAGTTAAGTTTATAAAATGACAAAAAAGACCTGTCACCATCAGAGTAACTTAAAGCAGCAGCAGAAGAAGTATTTTCATGTCTGTAAGGCTTTTTTTTTTATTTAAAACCATATCCAATCTATAGTTATACTGAGAAATTGAATCTGAAAAGTTACTATAGAATCTTACTTCAGATTGGTATCTGAAGGATTACTAAAAAGTTTGCATTAAATTGTCTCAGTGAGTTAAAATTGTGGCCAAACAAACTGACGTTGCAAGATAATGTTATTGACAATTTATAAAAATCCCTGTTTTTACTGAAATATAAGACGGTGGGGCCCATAAATTTCAGTTTTACCACAGTTGTGTTAATCAAAGGCATGATTTGGGTATTTTTTGCCAGTCAATTGAGGTATATATAGCAATATTTGGTCTCTTAAACTTTCCATCACTACTATAAATATGTGAAATGGAGTAACAACTTTAACATTAAGTATTTATCAACACATCATTGTTGACATTCTGAACACTGTCGTAGCAACCAGACTCCTAATGAATAATCAGAGGTTTCTTATTGACACATGAGGATGACATCACACGCTTTGTACAAAAGTCAAGGTATACCGTGCAAATGGAGGGCTTCAGAAATGCCTTTAGAGCTGCTGAATTTTAACAATACCTCAGACAATCGGACAAGTGTCATATCAAAATCAGGAATAAACACATTGATATATAGCTTACAAACAATCTATGGAATTTCACACTGTATTTTTCCTGATTAAATGCACACAGGCACTGAAAAAGGCAATTAAAACACTTATTTTTGAGCTTTATTATGACTTTTAGTAACCAATGGTTTGTGACTTCATTTGAAATGGTAATATAAAATCACCATAAAAGGTCAGTTTTTGGTTATCAAATGTAATTTTGCAAAATCACAAAATTGAATCGGAGCATATATAGGAAATGATTTATTGGGGGGCATGAAGTGGCCATGCGTGAGCTGTTGAAATTTGAGACTGTCCGTCGTCAGTCTTAAGATTTTCCTTCAAACAAAAACTCCTCTTAAACCAATAATCCTAACTAAATAGGAATGTTGGTCCACTGCTGAATTACTTACAAAAAAAAAGACTCCATGCAGAACTTCTCTGCTACTTAGTTTGATAAAATGATGACCCTTCGGTAAGACCCATGGGAGTCTTGTTTTACATAAATTATACTGTGAAAATTTATATCAAGCATAAGCTTGAGCATTGATATTTTCTTTGAAACATCAAGCATTTACTTTTCGTCTATCAAGATTGTTCAAATGGTAGCCCTGCATAGTGGTTTCTTATTGCATATTTTGTGTTTGTTGCTGATGTAGAAAATCTGCATGGAAGCATTTTTCTGCAAACCACTTTATTTCCAAGATATTAGCCTGCAATATATATGAAAGTAATAAGTCAGAAAAATGTTGTTGGGGAAAAACACACTGACACTTTTATTTCCATAGTCCCCAATATGGCGTTGAAACTATTGAAATAATGTGTTACAGTATAGTTCAAGAAAATATTTCAAAATTTATTTAACAGGTTTGTCTTATTCTCTTTACAGTGGGATACTGCAGGTCAAGAACGATTTAGAACAATCACATCCAGTTATTACAGAGGTGCTCATGGTATTATTGTTGTCTATGATGTCACAGACCAGGTAAGTTTAACACGGCCTTGTATCTAGAAAAGGATTTGTACATACTTGTACCTTCATTAGAGTTACTGGGCTCTTGTTAAAAATAATTTGTTTTGGCGGTTGCAGTTTTATTTACTTTATCTGTTTTCATTGGATTATATTACAAGCACTTTCTAGTTTACTGGTAAAAGTAGTTTTTCTTTTAAAATCAAGGTCAGAAGAAAGGCCAGAGGCTCTTATCTGAAAACATTCTCCTTAGGGTAAGGATTGAGTTTCGAAGCTGTTTGTAAACCATGTACCTGAAATTTAAAGTTAAGCTTATTTATTTATCTTTTTCAAGCTAATGGTTAGAATTAAAACATGTTATTAATATATGGGATGAAACATAGACAGGAGTAAAAATTAGAGAAGTAGTTGCCAGCAAACCCCTCTACATAGTTGGATATCTCCAATACACTCCAGCCCCACTGATTCATTGTATACCATGTGCCATTTGGTTTGGAAAATTTTTAATCATGCACAATTGATATGACAGAATCAGAGGTTTAATAGGAAAAACTATGCTGAAATTTTACCAGTGAAATTCTGTTTTATATCTAAGGTTTGGCCTACATGTGATTTTCTAAAGCTTGGGCATTTGTTTCAATATATGGTAACACAACACTGATATGTAGTCATGGTTATAATATAAGTATTTGGGAGTGGGAGAAGAGTTATCTCACATACATCAGTAATATTTAGGAAAACAAGATTTTGTCCTTCAAATGTCCAACATAAGTTATGAAGTGTAACTGACGAAAGTACTGTCCCTTTATTGAAAGATTTTATTTGAAAAAAAAAAATTATGGCAGATTGAAAGGATTCTTTTCTTATGAATGAAGAAATGTAGTGTTAGAGTGTACATTACCAAACCAATCTTCCCAGGAAAATGCAAGATATTAGTTTGACTCTTTGGAGCATAGCCAAGTTAATCCAATTTGTTCCCCTGTCTGTGGTCATGATTGGCTAAAAAATATCTGAAGTTTTGAAGAGAAACCAATGACATACTTCTGTGTCATAAATTTGCTGCAGTCTGGCACTGACAATAATTTTTTTTGGGTGAAAAGGCAACACCACCGAGAAAGAAATCTAAATACTTTATGAAACAATAATTGGCTTTAACTCTTTGAAATTGTTCCACATCTTATATGTGTTCTAGTAAAACTTGCTCAAAATCATTAACTAAGCCTTTCCTCATTATATACTGAGCCTTTGAATTTAGTATTAAATGATGATTTGTTATAATTACGGTAAACACACTTTATAAGGAATATAATTTCAACTAAAACCAGCTTAGGTATAATACCTACCAGAAATTCTAACCAAATGCAGTTTTAAGTTATGCAATTGAAGTTTTAGATGAAACTAATTTCTGTAGTTGCTTAGCAACCAAGCTCATATGCAGTAATCATTTGAATTACCTATATAATTTGCCATTTTTGAATAAAACAGTTGTTGCGATTGCTACTCCATTTAACTGTATTGGTTCCTTTCATTTCAGGAGTCCTTTAATAATGTTAAACAGTGGTTGCATGAAATAGACAGATATGCCAGTGAAAATGTGAATAAATTATTAGTCGGCAACAAATGTGATTTGACAACCAAGAAAGTTGTAGACTACACTACAGCCAAGGTATGTATATATTGATTAAATATACACACAAGAGATGGTCAAGAAAAACTTGTGTAACATTTCTTTCATAAATTCAACAAATTTCCTCCAATCTTCATGAAAATAGGGTAGCCTATTTGTCTGCATAAATATTGGTCATCTAGGTTATTTTTGACAGTCATGCATTAGCTCAAGCTTAGATATTTTATGTAAACATCAGTCATGTACAGGACAATTTTCAATATTAAAACTTGGTAAAGATATTTGTGAATATGACTTATCTCAGGCCAAAAACTAGATGACTATGTAAAATTTTAGGAAAAAATATGTATAGCGAAAAGCATTATTTACTTTCTCCTCTATAACATTAATCATCCAGCAAAACTGCCTTTGTTAGAATGAAAAATCTGTCTTGAATGTGGTTTAGGATGAACCATTTGTATAGTTATGTACTTATTCATATAATATGTTGCAGTGATGTGGCCAAAAATTACTTAAGTCTTGTTGCATCCAGATCATCTGTCAAAGTTCCACATGCTTATATATGTACATCTTATATTTGCCCCCTCCGAAGTTTGTTATGTAACTATATTAATGATGCTTACAGATGCATTTTGATAAAAAGAAAGAAGATAAACCATAAAATGATGACACCCATATTTAAGCATGTTGCTAGAAGTTTTTGGACTGGGAAGAACTTTTGAGTTCTGCAGCTTTTAGCTTTGATTGATGTTATTTTATTAGTTGTCAGTATGAATATTAAACATTTAATGATAAATGATTTGAATTTTCAGGAGTATGCAGATACTTTAGGAATCCCCTTCTTAGAAACAAGTGCTAAGAATGCGACAAATGTTGAGCAGGCGTTTATGACGATGGCGGCAGAAATCAAGAACAGAATGGGACCAGTCACAGCAGCCTCAGATAACAAACCAAATGTAAAAATAAACGCTAGTACGCCGGTCAAACAAAGTGGAGGTGGATGTTGTTAGGATTAGATAACATTTTCTGACTTTGAGGGAATGTGTAATTCACACTATAGTTTGTGTTGCAGAACATTTACTGAAGGCAGACATTTCAAGATCTTTCATCGCTGAAACTGGAGTAGTGATGAAACTTGTTTACTCACCTATTAATAGTCCACACTACAGAAAAATATAGTGATTGGGGTCTATAAGCAGTCCAGTATAACATAAGCAAAAACTTCTGTTCTGTCAGTTCACCTGTATTTAATTTCTTTGAGCCTTCTTTTAATTCATCTCCTCTCATGCACATGGTGCAACACTTGATGCTAAGTAAAGTAGTTTATAGTCGAGGTAATGCTCAAAATTGAAAGACATCTAGACTGATTTTTCCCCTATATAAGTTTTATTTCACTTCTTTCAAAGTTTTTGTTACTAGCAAATATTAAGATTTCTTTCTCCTAAAATGTTCAGTATATTGATTATGATATGAAGCATATGAGTATATATGATAATTTATCATGTGATATTGTACTTATGGTGAAAATGACTGTGCGAAGTGATGTAGTTTGGCGTATAGTGAATGTGTGTGGTTATAGATTATTGATTGTTGGAGAGCTTCACACCGGTAAGTTTGAGTGTCTGATGTTTTGTTTTTATTGTATCACCTAAAGTCACTTGTACTTCTATTAAGACTTCCGTTCAGGAATGACCAGGGGTCATAAATTGTATTGATAAATTAAGCAGATTCTGATCTCTGATACAATGTTGTTACATGTTCATATGGCACGTCTTTCCCTCTTGGTTTAAGAGTGTGTTCCAAGTTATTATTGTAAGAGCTCCAGATGAGTTGTTAGTTCAAAAATTATAAAAGTGCTTTCCCTATATAACTTGAGAAATCTATTTGGAAAACACAATAAAAAAAATAAAAGCAAAAAAAAAAAAAATCAGTTGCTGAAAAATGATCGATCTAAAATTTTGATGATTTTTTTTAAAAGACTCGATCAAAATGAATAAAAGTGTTGCACAACTTGTGACAGCTATATGACTTGCTTCTGTTAAATGTATTATAATGGTGTTAGAAATTTCTTATTAAAGTATTATTGATATCAGTAATAAACACAGCTTCATCTGGAATCATGTGCTCTGCTTGTTCAGTTATGTATCATTCATACAGAAAACCTTAGATGGGTCAATTGTATATTGTCATGGTGTATATAATGAATATGTATGGAGATAATTGGCATTCCTTAGCATTTTACATTGTTTAAACTCACATTTGCATTGTAAAGCAACACCATGTTGACCATGTGTATAGATGAGACTCACTCCAGCAATTTCGTGTTAGTGAAAGGATTGTTGAAATGTAACTAAAAAAACTGTGAAGTTCAATAAAATGGAAGAATTTTGAGTCGGTGCAATTCTTTTTGAGTTTTGTTCACATGAGAGCATGTATAAGTCTGAAGTTGGATGCAAGGATTGACATAATTGATGACAATTTTGTTGAATTCTAATGAAAAGGCAACAACATAATAGAAAAAAATGTTAGCAAAATCATATTCTTAGTTTTATGAAAAGGTTTTGAGAGAATGCTGGAGGTTTTATCATAAAAGAAGTGATTCATATTTAAAACCATTGTATGGGTGAAGTCTTCTCATTAAACTTTTCTGTATAAACATGTATAGATTCTCTGATTCACAGAATTGTTATGTTACCAATCTGTACCTTGCCTCTATGGTGCATTGCAGATTAGTGATGTACCAATTTGTATTTCTCTGGACTCCAAGGTTGTCTGTTATTGCAAGCCATATTGACACTATTTTAACAGTTTGAAGTCGAGATTTTCTGGTTTTTGTTGAGGTATAGATGTATAACGTAGCTTCATAATGAATAGTATATTGTATATCTAAATGTGCTTGATGGGTACAAATTAATATAAGGGCTTAAATTTTATATATGTTGTGAATGATGTTGAAGAGTGGATGGGTATCACAATCGAGCTTAAACGGCTGCCTTATTGGAGACGACTTTTGGGTGATGTCATCTAAACTGGTTTGCGTATTATTTCTGTTACTGAAACCTTTAAATTTGTAGAAAAAATTCCACCATCTTGAATACAACTATGACAGCTTGTGGGAAAGAATGGCAGTGCATGTTTCCTTTACAAATTTATGATACTCATTTTGTCTGTAGAGAGTTCGAAATGCAGAGTTTCAGTCCTGAACACACCAAGAGTTTGTAATCTCGGATGGGACGCAGCAAGTTATAAAGTCACCTCAATATACAGGTGTGTTACTCGTAATTGATTGCCAATCTGATTGTGCTACTGTAGGCGTTATTTTCTTCGTATTAATATTATTTTCTTTTTCAAAAGTATAACTACCTTTTTTGATGTATATAGATCCATATTTATTGTACCTAAATTGTCCTATTTGTTGACTTAACTATTGAATAATTTTTCCTATACTAGTGATTGAAGAATGTGTGTTTGGGCAGCAGCTTAGATATCAGATCGTTGCTGACGAGCAGGCAACTGTTTTCATTTGGTTGCTTAATTGCAGTCTACAGGGGAAGAGTGACTAGTGTATATCCTTAACTGTTGAATATTCATAACTGATATTTTCATCTGTGAATATCAAACAAAGAACTTGTTTGTCACATGGAAAAAACAGCAGAAATACTGATTAGAGCGAATGTTATGTAGCAAAAATAAAGTACACTGAATTTGATCACTTTATATATTGACTTGCCAGTTTGTTCATACTTGTGCCAGTCGGTTAAAGGTTAAGAGCATAATACATACTGTTAAATGATGCTTTCCTGTGAGACATTCAAGAGAGCTGATCACTTAACTGTACAATCTCCTCTACACTCCTGAAAATTGCACATGCATACAACACTGCTTGTTTCAAATTAGAAACGGCATTGTGTTGTATGAACTTGTGTCATGGGTTTTCGTGTCAGTTATTTTATATTTTTATGATGTCCTCTATCTCTGTACCTCAACATTGGGACCAGCAGGCATGTATAGACAACATGTGGATTATCGCCAATTCAAATAAAATGTAATATACCTATGGTGTATTGTTGTTTTTAAATATCCAACTACATAAAATGTTTTTGTTGTTTTTCAACTAATGGGCCTTCAAAATTGAGATAAAGTGATTCAGGGGAGCATGGATCTGTCATGAAACATCAAACGGTAAAAGTTGTCATATTCTGGGTTATATGTCGGGACACCTGGTTATATAACTGCGTAGATAATCGCAGATGTTTTTCACCATATTGAAGAGGCAAGACAGGTTAATAAAGCTCCATAGCCGATCACTTGATACCGAGGAATCGGTTATACGGTAACACGAATTCCTTGGCGCCAAGGCGGGAAACCCATTACATGTACTACTAATTTGAAAAGTCTGGTTTGACTAGTGGAAGTGGTTATTTAATTAAAATGAAACTAAAGTAACCACGCAGATCAATTGCATGCCTTTGATACATTTCCTCAACATTGCGTATAATGCTAAAGAGTTAAATGGCACAATTGAACCACATCATGACAGAAAATAGTTTTTTAGAAATATTAATTTGCGTATTTGTATATCAGAGACTCTAGATTATAACAAATATGTATAACGTAAATATGATAAACATTTAATAAAGGACATATTTTCAACTATTTATTAATTTCAACTGTGCAAAATATGACCTTTTAAGATGCCAAAATTGTATTCTACTTTGATACGCATTTCTAAGGGGTTTACTTCTAAAACGGTCAATGTATCTGTTTATATTGTATTCGCCTATTGACTTCTGTACAAAAAACCGGTTCATTTTGCATGAACGGTACGACCTCTTGTGAAGGCTGTGTTTAAAGTAAAGTACTGAAAGACTGATTATTGATCACAGCTGATTTAAAGTTTGCCTCGAATTATCAAGTTAGAAATAAAAAAAATTCTTTAAACATATTTTATTGTCATATTTTATTTCACATTACACAATATGCAAATGAGTGGGGTCACATTAATTACGACCCTTCTTTTTACAGCACATTTAATAACGTTAATAGCGAAAGCAAAACTGATCAGTACAAAAATGTTTTGACAAATTAAATCTCATCAACACAAATAAACAAAACTAATTTGTTTTCTAATTGTAAACAAGGACAGTAAATGTTAAGAAAATGCTCGTATAACTCCGTTTTCTTCA